>JAJHUR010072531.1:0-68537 GCA_027495735.1 Lutjanus campechanus | reverse complement strand
GTGGGAGGGAAAATAAAGTGAATAGCCTCGGCAACAGCACCATGGCCAGCGCCTGCTCCTGCAGCTGTGGGCCTCTTGTACTCCGAAGCAGAGCCAGTGGAGCTCAGTCACATTTTATGCAAACAAAGCGCGGCGAGCGAGACGGAAACTGGAGGCTAGAGAAGACATTTACAACACGACCGTCCGGCCAAACCGTGGCTGCAGGGCTGCAGGGCTGCGGGGCTCTGTCCGTTAATGAGCTGAAGCGATACACCTGCGCGCTGCTCTCACGTCATCACTGACTCAGAAAAAGTCACAGGTGCCTCCAGAGCTAATCACTCGTTAGTGTCAGAAATAATATTTCATTAGTCGCTGTCGTGATTTGTTGCTTTTTTGTTCAATTTTGCCGCTGTTCTCCACCATAAAATCAACGTCAGTCTTCAGTTTGGGCAGGTAACGTTAAGCTAACGTTAAGCTAACACTAAGCTAACATTAAGCTAACACCTAGCTAACTTATTTTTCGCCGCTCTATGGCCTTCACAATATGGAAGCTTATTTCTGCCAGTAAAATAAAAAACATCCCCACGATAAATCACAATTTCAACTTTTTATTACATAATTATGACTTGTTATCTCTTAATTTCAACTTTTACAGTAGAATTTTGACATTTTATCCCATAATTTGACTTTTTAAACTCATAATTCCAACTTCCAAACTCATAATTGCGACTTTTTAAGTAATGCGTTTGAGTTTTTATCATGTGAATTTGACTTCATATTTATCCTAATTATGACTATGACTAAACTCATAATCCTCGACTTTCCTTCTCATAACGTCAATTTTATTTCATAATCACCCCCTTTTAAATCTAATAATTAACATGTTTTAGCCCATATTTACTTTTTTATCTCATTATTTCGACTTTTTATCTCATAATTTTCACCTTTTTCCATGATTATTACTTTTCACCTTATAATTAGGACTCATAATTATGACTCTTTATCTCATACTGTCGACCTTTAACTGCATAATTATGACTTTCTATCTCATCATTTCGACTTATCTCATAATTATGACCTTTTAACTAATAATGCCCGTTTCATAATTTTGCCTTTTTGTGTCATCTTGACTTTTTATAGCATCATTTTCACTTTTTATAGCATAATTTAGACTTTATCCCAGGACAGTGACTTTTATATCTCATAATTATTGCTTACCATGGGGATATTGATTTATTTTATTGGCAGAAATGGGCTTGCATATAAATAAGGCTGGAAATGAACGAAAGGAATATTTTCATAATTTCGTATAATACGTCTGAAAATTAAGAACAATGTAATATTGTTTATTCTGCTAACTGTACGGTCGATCATGAAACAATCCAGGGAGTATGAAGCTACTGTGTTACTGTAACGCGTTACAGTAATCCGTTACCATGCAGCCCTGCCTCTACTATCTCTCCGTCAGTCTGCCGCTTTGTCTACGCATCCATGTGGGTTTTTCCCTTCGCAGTGTGTCGGTGTTGCTCTGTCAGCCTCTCAGCCATTGGCCTCAGAGACCATCAGTCTTTCCTTCACAACAATAGACCCCGACGCGCACACACGCACGGCACATCCACTGACGCGCCGGCACCGACACAAACGCGCACGGTGCTTTCGAGGAGCGACGGTGAAATGTTGGTTAAACTGCGGTTTACCGACTCCTTTCTTTCCAGCTTCACATCGGCGAAGAGCGCAGGGAAGCCTCTGCTGCGATGCGCTCAACCGGGGACGCGTCGGAGTTGAAATAAGGGAAACACGGGGGGTCGGGGGAGAAAAAACATAAAGCAGAGGAGGGAGATTTTCTTACGAGGATGACTGACTGGTGACAAAGAAAACGGGGAGCCCCTCTGGCTTCGGTTGTCACCCGCTAGAACTTGACGGAAGGCGTTTTGGGGGACCGGCTTGCTCTCACTTGGACAGCCAAAGATTTTTTATCTTCTATATTTTTGGAGGGGAACCATGCCTGTCCGGAGGGGTCATGTTGCGCCACAAAACACATTTCTGGGAGTAATTATTCGGAAATTCGAAGGACAAAGTGAGTGCCTTTCCCTGGTGTCCACTGAGCTGTGTGGGTGCGTTGTGTTGTGCTGCCTGCCTTTTGTGTCTGTCCTGCTGCATCCTCAGAACAATTAGGAAATCGCCTAATAGGCCTCCTCTTTTGTAACAAGGCTTGTGATGCAGATGCAATGGACTAATTCTAATTCTATTTTTCCACTGATATTCATAAACAGAGGTCCATGAAAAGTCATTATAAGTTAATTATCCTGCTTCCTTAACACCCGGTTTGTTTTTATAGTTCTGTGGTGCTCTACTCACCTGCTCCTGTGCTCCAGTGTAGTTTAAAGAGCTGCATATGACAAAAAAGGATTAAGGGATTTCATTACTTTGAGATCACATCCCCAGAATACATTCATTGCCAATCAGTCTTCCATTCATGTTTAGTTTTCGTGGATTATTTGCAGAGCTGTGTTGCTGCACACCATGCTGGAGCAGGCCTATTGAATAAAGCATCACTTCTTTTGCTAGAAATGTGGTTTTACAGCTGGAAATGTGGGAAACTGGTTTTCCATGCATTTAGGGTTGCAACTATTATTTTTGCTGTTCATTAATATTCCAGATTAATCAATCAATTGTTTGGCCCATAAACTGTCAAAAAACTGTGAAAATTTTATTTTATTTTTATCCATAACACAAAGAAAGTCAGTTTACTGTCATTGAGGAGTGAAGAAACCAGAAAATATTCACAATTGAGAAGCTGTGATAAGAGAATTATGACTTTAATTCTTAAAAAATGACTCCAACTGTTTAATCAATTATCAAAACAGTTGGCAAGTAATTTAATAATCAACAACTAATTGGCTAATTGTTGTAGCTCTTCTTGCATTCTTATATTTTTAATAAATTGTCAAATCAAAGGCAATCATAGAAAGTGCAATAACAAGTATAAAGCATCCAGCCTGCTGCTTAAGGAGTTAAATCTTTTATTCACTGGAACACTTAAGCACCTACTGTATATTAAAGAATCTAATGGAGGATAATCCCATGTAAACCTATTATACCTTCCTACGTGTGTTTAAATTTTTGTGAAATGTTTTCATTTTTTCATATCCCTGTGAATGTATTTGTTGTTTTTATTGATAAATCCACATGTTTAATAACAAGCGATTCACTTAAGTAATTTTATATTCTGCCCATGATCAAATTCTCCCTCCTCATATCTCTCTGTTACACCTCCACAGATAAGAAATTCATCATAGCCAATGCCCGGGTGCAGAACTGCGCTATTATCTACTGTAACGATGGCTTCTGTGAGATGACGGGCTTCTCCAGGCCGGACGTCATGCAGAAGCCATGCACTTGCGACTTCCTGCACGGCCAGTTCACCAACCGGCATGCCGTGGCCCAGGTGGCCCAGGCGCTGCTGGGCTCCGAGGAGCGCAAGGTGGAGATCACCTACCACCGCAAGGATGGTGAGTGCTGTGTGAGGGCTGTCTCATGTGGGCTCAGGTGGTGTGTATAACACATGACATGTTGGAATTCTTTTACATCAGGTGCTGGAAATCCTTGAATGTAGTATTTTTAAGGTTTGAAAAGTGCTTTTGATTGATAAACTGCTTGAGATTGCAATTGCATTACTTTCATAATAAATCGCTCCCTGACTGAATAGTTTGCTGTTAGATAAAGACATAAGTAAGCCGGAAATCAGCCTGGTTGTATAGGATGTCTAATTTTGGTTGTTTATTGCTCAATAACATCAGATTTAATGTGATGAGGAAATCACTTTGAGTATTTGTACATAAATATGTAATTTACCACAGCTGTAAGGTGTTGGAAAGGCTTGAAAATGCACCTTGAAAATGCTTGAAAGGTGCTTGAGTTTGACTTTGGAAAAGGTGTAGGAACTCTGAAGAGTACTCCTCATGTTTTGGTCTCTCTACCATTATACTTGGAAAAACACTCAAGATTTGTGTTACAGTGTGTGCTGCATAAGGCAGACCCACGTGCACTGTGCAGTGGTAATGCAAGCTGCGTCAATGTGGGATAAATGTGTGAAAGGTGACTTTTACAATGTCTAACACTCTAGGTACACAGTGGGCAATTTTTAGTTCTGAGTCGGCTCTATCTGGAGCATTTTGCAGCAGCAAATCACTGAGTGCACCCATTTAGAACCCTGAGGGGAGAGAGGAGCAGCTGTGAAGGTTTCCTTTTGCTGTGAAGTCCAGTTTTGAAATGATGCAGACCGGCTTCGCTGGGTGGCTGTGAAAGATGTTCATTAGCCTGCGCTGGATAGGGCACCCTCGCAAGGATGTAGCTCACTTCCCTAAAGAATAATGTGGAGATGGTGAGGTGCTTCTGCTCTCGTCATCTCCAGAAAAATAGCATACAGTAGTTGCTGTACAGTATAGTACTGTACACAGGTGCCACTCTGCTTTCATGTAGCTAACTTTAGCATTTTAAAGGGATAGTTTGGATTCTTTTTCATGGGGCTGTTTTAAGTACTTATCGATGCTTAGTATATTAGCTACAATAGATGGTAGTTGGCTCCCCTCCAGTTTGGAGAACCGGAGTGGAGTACCAGCATAGAGGCTAAGCAATGTACTGCTGTGTACGGGATCAGCAACAAGAGGTATTTTAGCCACTTGAAAACAGTCTACCCAAGTCAGTATAAGTGTACACTATATATTTAGAATATTTTCACCACTTGACCTCACTGTTAGACAGCCTTTTCAGATGTGGTACACCCGTTTTATAAGACAAATATCACTAACTCTCTCAAACTAGGGTTGCAATTTTTGTGCATTCTCTGAAACCGATTGGGCATGAGTTGAACATGTTAACCATCAAGATACAAAATGTTTTTTTTTTTTTTTTACTGGCTCAAATATCCTTTATTGCAGACCCTGTCCACAGCAGTTAATTGCTTAGCCTCTGTGCTTCCTCAAACTGGGCGTGTGCTGACTGGTATCTACAGCAGCTAATACACTGACTATTAATAAATACGTCATGCAACCCAACTTCAAATAATCCAAACTATCCCTTTAAAATCCTGTTAGTATTCACAGAGCTGAGAATTGCCTGTGACTGACTGCATCCATAGTTTAAATAATCTACTGGCGTGCATATGCTGCTTATGAATACTGCATTCAGATCATGACTTGGCATGACAGCTGGTATTGTTTTTTGATGAGTTACAAGGCGAGCTTCAGAGGGAAAGTTTAAAGCAGTCGCATCCACGGTGCTGGTTCAGGGAGAGTTCATGTGGTGACCTCTAACAATGACATATGTATTCAGATGATTAAGCCTCCTTGCATAACGCTTAAGGACTGGTGAGGTTTCACTACGGCACAAATGAGGATTAATAGTTTTATAAGACCAGCGTGGGGATCACCCATGTGTTTTGGTCTGGTGTTATTGTTTGTTGTTTCAAGCCGCTGTTTTATTGTGTTTTCTCCTCGGTGATTGTTAATGCTGCAGTGTGTGACTTATTTATTTTTAATGAAATATAAATCAATCAACCGCACTCTAGCTGAGCCTGCAGGGTTCAGCATTTTTTCATAACTTTGCCAAAGCTACTAAACAGGTTGATGTAAAGAAAGGTTAGCTGAACAAGAAATTACACTTTTATGTTCATGACCAAAAATCAAAAATAACACGACTTCAAGTTCTTACTTTAATATGATGTTAGCTCTAAATATTGGTTGACCACTACCTTCTGTGTCAATGAATCTTGACAAAAAAAACTTGAAAACAATTTCTAGAAGTGGTTGTGGGATAAAAACATCCATAAAATCCATGTAAACACTTTGAACCCCTCTTATATAACATCCTAAATATATTTTTTGTCAAAACATTGAACAAAAATGGCTGAACAAACCAGTTGCACAACACTCCTCTAAAGCTCACTTTCGGCACACTTTCAGTGTTGGCATTGTTGATTTTCATAAATGTCCCTACAAGCATAGTTTGCATCTGGGGACCCATGAGTGCTGTAGGAGAAACATAAGGCTCCTGACATGTAGAGGGTTAAAATACATCTCTACTTACAAACACATGGATTTTCCCATGGATATTGAGACAAGATGCTGTCTGAGGATTTGTTTTGACATGTGATATGTGATAGGAGCTCAGGATCAGTGACGATGATGACTTGTGTGTGTGCGTTTGTGTTCATTCATCGGCAGGTATGAGAAAGCCCAGAGGGAGAAAGGTGCCATAGATTAGGTCGAAGATGGTTTACAGAACTGTTACAAATGATAGTATCCTTGGAGACACAGATGTGTGGGGTCAAAGGTTGAAAGATAAAGTTACAGAAAAATGCTTGAGGGAATAGGCAGAGAGAGATGTCAGTTCATTTTTTGAGTGGGCTCTAGCCTGTGCCCCTTGAGACTGTCAATATGCAGCCCTTAGCTTTGTTTTATATTGTTTTTAACTGAACTGTGACCAGCCTGAAAAAGCACCATAAGATGCTCAGTCTGTGTCATGTGTACTACAATTTTCCTGTGCTAGAGATGAGACGTTGCCCCTGTGATTGGAGTTGCAACATGTTGTTATGTTAGAGTACATTATGTTTGCCACAGAATTCCCATCCAGAGGTGGAAATTATCCAAGAATATTTTTTACCAGTACCAATTAACATCTTGTACAATAAGTAACATTGTAGATTGCGATTTCATTAAATGGAACTGGTTGCAAAAATTTCCTGGCAATTTTTCTGATTACAAACAAATTTTCTCCAAGAAAGTTCCTTTGACATATCGATAATTTACAGTAAGATACATGGTTCCCACAACATTAGTGTAAACTTACCAGAACAGTTCAGTGCTGTACCATTGTCAGTTGAATCGGATTTGACTTTTCAGTATGAAAATTCAACTGTTGTTTTTTCCTGCAAATTCAGCAGTAAGCTCACACTAAACTCCTGTCAGATCACGTGAGTCTCATTTTTTTTTTTTAGCTTACTGCGTGTTTTAATGCTTCTCTTTGTCATCTGTGATGTGAAAACAGCAGACTTCCACGCAGTCAGTGAAAGTAAAACTGTGCGTCCTGCTCATAGGTCAGTTGTAAAATTCTGGCTCACCACAAAGCGTCTCTCCTGCTGGACTACTGACGCATGAAGAGTTAATCACGGTGGACAGCAGTGGTCGAGGTTGTACCACCATCTGGCAGAAGCAGAAACCATCGGAGCAGCCAACAGACTAGGGCTCGACTGATATGGTTGTTGTAGGGCCAATACTGATACCAATTAATCAGATTAAGATGGCTCGTGGCTTTTCTTTTGTTTCTCTCCTTCAAGTGTGTTTTACAGAGTTAAGAAGGCAATTAAAGCTTGTCTCAGTTCGGTGAAAGAGAGAAACTTGAATTCAGAAAGTGGTTGAATTTTTCTGTTTAAGACTAAAATAGGTGTGAGAATTTGTCTTTTCTTCAGATTTCATGAGTTGATTTTGTTTATTCATTGGATACAGTGAACATAACATAGCAGCTTGCACATGGTGGGCAGTTAGGAACTTTTTACATATTGCAAACCCTACTGACTGACTGAGAGGAAGACAAACAAGGAGCCAAAGTAGTATTTTAATATTAATTTATTTTATTGGCAACTAAAAAAATAAAAAATGAAAAAACACTGACTTTGATCATCATAAAAACATTGAATCTGATAACTGGCCAGGCCAATAATCTGGAGTCATGCAGCCTTGTCTCATGCTGTCCAGTGTCACGCTGTTTATATCAGCTGTCTTTGCTTCACAGTTAGATTTGTGGTTTGTGGTTAGTTTGAGACTCTGTTTGTAAAGTTTACTGTCAGATATGCTGTTGTTCCTGCATCGCTCTGATTACAAGGATAAAAAAAAACAACAACAAAAGTGTAGAGATTTGAATCAGGGTCTTCTTGACTGAACTCGAATCATCAATTTTTCGGGGCAGTTCTACACAGAGAAGCCATTAATGAGAACCCCCATTAATGAAAAGTATTGCGTAACCACAAGTTAACGCTATGAATTAACCTTGTGGGAATATTTGTAGAACTAATTAACCAAACAAAAATGTTCTTTGAAGGCTATAAAACATGTTACCAACCATAGGGGAACTAAGCTTCATGATGCATGGTTAAATGTATAGTTAATTAATTTTCATACCAGATAGTACATACAAGTAATGCTTTTAGTTAACTTAAGTTTTGAATGGAGGACATTCACTCATATCAAAGTATTTTTATACTGTGCTATTAGCGAGGTAAAGGATTTAAGTACTTTAAAGTCGGCCGTAAACAGGTTTGATGCCTCTCTAGGCCGGCGTATTGTCAGCCAAGCCAAGCTGGGGGTTCAGTCTGCATCGATCCGCTGAGCAAACAGCTTTAATGAGGACACAAATACCTTCATGTTGCATTGATCTTCAAAACCGGTGCATTGGAGAGGGGAAATCAATGACGGACGAACGCCCTGCCTTCTCTAGCTGGCCCATGGGAGACTTGAATAAAAAGAACTGGAGGGCTTCTGACTGTCGGACCCTGTAGCGGGGGAAAAGGCCTCATTACCATTCTGTATGCTGTGCCTCTAATTACCTCAGTGTTTTCCTCTCACCTGACTCAGAGCTTCTCCAGGGAAGGTCGTACACCTGTTTCAACAAGGCAGACTGCTCTTATAATCTCCTCTTTATAACAAGCAAGTGTGGCTGTGCAGTTGATCAGACTGAGATTATCCTTTGACATGATTTTGTGAGTCCATAGTTCATAATCTTGTAATCCAGTGACAATGAAGTGTTACGTTCATGTGTTTTTAAAATCCTGATGTGTTATTGTCTTTGAAACACTTCTACTATGTGTGACCACACTCTCCAAATAAAGAACCATAAAGGGTACTTTGGTTTGTGCCCAAAGAAGAACCCTTTTTGGTTTGTGGTATAACTTTTCATGAAGATTCCATTTGGAAACCTTTCACAGAGTTCTACATAGAACCCAACATAAAGGGTTATACCTAGAACCATTTGTGAAAGGTTTGATCCAGAGCCCCCTATGAGAGATTCTATAGAGAACCCCTCTATGGTGTAATGGTTCCACTCAGAACACTGTTGGGGTTCTTTCCAGACCCTTTTATATAACAAGGGTTTAATCTAGAAGCCCCTACAAGAGGTTCTTCAGATAACCCATCTGTGGGCTAATGGTTCTATCCAGAACCCTGTTAGGGTGTTCTATCCAGAACCTTTTCACCCTCTAAAACCTATGCAGGGGTTCTACTGAGAGCCCTTTCTATATTCCAAGAGTTTTATCTTGATCCCATCCAGGTGCTTCTTCTGAGAACCCCTTTAGATCCCAAGGCTTTTATTGAGAACCATCTCCGTAGAGTTCTACCGAAAACCCAATATATACTAAGAGGTCTTTAAGAATCTCAACAATCCTTGAAGAACCATTTCTTCCAAAAAGGCTTCATTGGATGAAAAGGCTTCTCAATGGAACCTTTATTCTTATAAAGAATCTTGACAAATACTTTCGTCAAAAAAGCAAACTGTAGAACCTCAGCACTTCAGGAAGAACCCTGTCAGAATACTCTTATTTCTAAGAGTGTGTTTATGAACTTTAATGTGATCAAAATATGGAGAGGCAGGCAGCTCCGGTGGGAAAAACAGAGTACATCTTTGAAACCATAACAGTGGGCAAAGTGAAAAACAACCACAATAAGACTAAAGGAGTACTAGCTGTCTTATTTTGAACATTACTGTGATGAAAACATTGTAGAAACGAATGAATGAATCAATGCAACTACTTCTGTCCCTTATTCTATCCAACACACGCATACACACACACGCGCGCGCGCTCACAGCTCTCAGCCCCTATCTCTGTTGTCTCCCGTATTGGAATTCCAGGGGAAATGTCATTGCAGCAAGCTGATTGCTCTCCTCACGGTGGACCACTGGGGTTTCTGCGAGGCAATCTTCTTCTTTTTAATCCTGTGACCCAGGGTCTGCATAAACGCATCGCTCGCTGTCCTTTACAGTCCGTGAAGGAGATTCTGCTCGTCAGCACAATCTCTGGCACATTCTTAATGCTTTATGATTTGTGCCCTCGCACAGCCACTGGTCCTTTTGCCTTCCGGTGCACATATCTCGATGACCTCTATAGGGGAAGTGGCTGTCATTAAAGTGGCAAAAGTTTACTGCAAAGCCCTGTGCTTGACATTTAAGATGCTGAGCTGTTTACTGCACTTGCTTCAAGAGCATTTTCTAGAACTCAGGACAGACTGACCATTCTTAAAGTTGACTTTTGTGGAGGCTATTTAGACTTTTGTCAGTAGGGCTGCATCTAATGATTATTTTCATTATCGATTTATCTGGATATTATTTTTTACACGTAATCCAGATGTTATGACATTAGTTATCAAAAGGAGATCACATATAATAGCCTAAATGTGTCTTGATTTGGTTAAAGAAATACAGTAGTTTGGGGAATTTTACTGTTTTTCCCACTTTTCCAGAGTCAGAAACTAATAAATGTCTTTGGGCAGAACTTTTTTATGTATTTGTGTAATCTTAAATGATGGCAAACGACAATATCAGGCTATCCTGGCTCAATTGTTGAGTGTCGTGGGATCAAATAACATAATTATGAGCCTATTGACATCCAGGAATGGTGCAAAACTAAAAGTAAACTAAATCCGGGGCACCCTTTTCCAAGCTTAGTCTGAGGAGAGGCCCACAGTCTCAGCCTCTGAAAATCCCTGGATTGATTGATTAATCATTCAGTTGAAATGTTAAAAAATTGTGGAACATGCTTATCACAATTTGCCAGAGCCCAGAGTGACGTCTTTGTTTCTGTTGTCCAACCAACAGTCCATGACAAAGAAGAGCAGCAAATCCTTACATTTAAGAAGCTGGAACCAGCAGATGTATGACATTTTTACTTTAGAAATGACAAAAACAGTTAATTGATTATCAAAATAGTTGGCAACTAATTTCCTTTCAATTGACGAATCAATTAATTGACAAATTGTTGTAGCTCTAGCTACCAGTTGCACATATTTTCCTTCAGTCAGGGTCTTAAAAGTATTTTAAAAAGCACTGGATTCAAGTATTATGTGTTATTTTATTGATTTTCAAGATGTGTTTCCAGTGAGAAATTGTTAAGTTTATATAATGACTTTGCTCTTGTAAACAGTACTTTTGTTGCCCTGGAAACACCATTCACTTATATTGAAATCGATATGTTTTTTAAAAAACAATCATTTAGTGATGAAAATGGTAGAAAATGGCGAAAAATGTCCTCAAATGTCTCTTCAGTTTTGTTCACAATCCAGAGATATTCAGTTTACTGTCACATAGGAGTAAAGGAAAATTCATGTCATGGTTGACAACTAATCGACCATTTGATTGATCCTTGCAGCTTTAGTGAGCTCATCAACTCAGAATGGGTTAAGCCTATTCCAGGCACTATGAATGTGAGTATTATAATGAAATGTTTAATAAAAGTCAAGCACTTGGTAAATAATTTTTTAGGTCTTAAAATCCATAACCATTTTTCATTATATCTTTCATACTTTTGCAGGTATGGCTGTGAAGTTGGCATTAAATTTTATTCTAAGTTCTATTAAAAAAGGTCTTAAGAAGTCTTATTAAAAGTATTTTACTTGGAGAACCTTGGGGCACCCTGTAAATGTTATCCCATACTAGTATTACTCACCTCGAACATGACTTCATTCTGTTTTTAATAATTAACCTTGGTATATTCTCTGACCAGTGCCTGTTCTCATCTCAGTCCCTCAATCCAGTACCTTTAAAGACAGAGTGAGCCATTAGTGCTGTTGTGCTTTGCTCTTCGCTTTCACCATCCCACATATTTATGCGTTTTAGTCTTTGTTTCCATTCGTAACCGATGGAAAAACACAAACCTGTGCCTGTGTGAGAGAACAAGAGGATACTGCAGTAGTCATTATGCATAATGTAGTGTGTGTGTGTAAGATAGGCAGACTGGTGTGTGTGTGTGTGTGTGTGTGTGTGTGTGTGTGTGTGTGTGTGTGTGTGCACAGTGTATGTGTTTTGTGGATGTACTGTGTGAGGTGTATTTGAGACAGACGATGACAGATGAATTTCACACAATTATAATCACATCAAAGCAGAAACTCTGTCAACTAAATGTGTGCCGGACAGATTAATTGATTCATAAAGCATGAGTAAACAAAATAGCCAGAGGACAAACAGACTTAGATTGGATATGTGTGTATATAGCAGATATATAATCCTTAATATGATAATGTTATCACATAATTTTTAAAAGTGCTACTTGCTATTGCAGGCGTATGTACATAGCAGTGATTCCACTTGTACCCAGTCTCTTTTGTACTAAACACAGAGCACCTTCCTGGTGTTAGTGTTCCTCTAATACAAAGGTTCTCCATTTTTTCTCACCTAAAATATACTGATGACCCCCGCATGTATGTCCCCTTGAATATGCAGTCTATTTTTTATTCAGTTATATGAAAGAACAACACAAGAGGAAGGTATTAGAAAGATATAAGACATGTATTAAAAATATTTGCACCATGTAACCTCCATGTTACCATGGGTAACATGTGGGCGACCTGTGCTTGAATAGTGGGAGAAGATTTATATGTACATTTATTAGGAGTTATAGATTATTATATTGGAACGTAATCTATGAACTATTTCAGATTTAAAAATGAATATCTGTTGAACTATGAAGCCTTTTGAAAAATATATGTTATATAAGTAAGGGATGTAAGGGAAAAGCCAGTCATTATTTCAGGGATAATGTGCACGTCGGGGTCCCGCACTACCCTGTCAAGGTTTATTTTTCAATGATGACCTGCTCACTCTACATTGTTCCACTTATTACGTGGCTACTTTAAAAAAAATCAATAATTTGACACGAAATATTCATTTAAAAACTATTGTATTGATTGATTGATCTCCGCTCACCCGCTTTAAAAATGATTTTATTGATTTAAAAATGATATTATTGCTCCTCCAGAGTCTATGATCCAAACTGCGTCCATAGCAACAGTCTGTTATACATAGCAACAGTGTGTTATTCATTGCATCACTCTGCTATTCAGAAATAACAGACCTTAGCATGATGTAAATGACCAATCAGAATCAGGCAATTATCAACGCTGTGTAATAAATCATGATCATTTAAAATAATTAAACTAAAAACTTTTCACGGTGCTATTGACTCCACTGAGAAATGAGACCCACTGATCTAAAAAATACATCTACCCTTTCTCTGTCAATTTCACTTTAAAAAAAGGGGCTTTTCAGTGGCTTTTCAAATCACAAATCACAGCAGTGAAAACATTTCCGATAACCTTCATATTAGGTCACACAATGAGGGGAGATCACTTTCTCTAACACAGCGGGTTAGAGCCAAGGATGTCATTAAAAAGTCAGAAATTACGGAGGGTCTGTCATGTAGAGCACATTTTGTTCAACCTGCAGGTGAGAGCAAAAGGAAAAGACCTAAAACCTATTAGTTTTCCATTCAATTAGCCCTTGACAAAGTCGCTCCATTATGTAGCAGTACAGTAAATGCTGGAACGTCGCCAAGACTTTGCATTTAGGTTCGTTTCCTTCTGGCAGGGTTTTGTAAAAGATAGCCACGTGGGCCATTTAAATGCTAATGCTTCACATTATAATTACACAGTAAAGTAGTGAGAAATTGGATTTGTAAAATGAGATGATCTCTTCTCATCTAAAACATGCAAATATAAAGCAAAACGAGAAGCAACACCTGTTGCAGATCTTACATTGAACAATGCACAGCAGTTAGCAGCTACAACTAACTCTACAGTCTTAGTTTATGGCCGTTTATTTGTTAATTAATTAATTCAGTGCTGCAGATAAATTAACGAAGTTAGAGATTAAGCATTTAAATCTCCTTTTCTTAAAGACTGCCTAAAAATCCCTGAATAAAAAGGCAACACATATTTACTCAGAAAGAGTTGCTCTATCTGCCTCTTCATTCAATGATTAGAATAATCTCAGTGTTTTGCTCTCCATACTAAAGAGCCGACTCTCAGGGTCCTTGGTGTATCAAGAAATCCATAAGCTCAGTACATGGTAAAAGCTCTCACTTGCAAATAGCAAATGAGACTGAAAATGTCACGCTATAAATAGATTAAAGTTGGTTGTGCTTCAGTGATGCTCACTTAGATTAGAGACTTTTCCCCCCTGCCTTTAAAATGAAAAGTAAAAGCTATAAGAATACCTCACTCTGGGCACTTAGTCTTTATGTGACACTTTAAAAATCGTGTGTGTAATGGAAACGTCACCATAAAACCCCTTTGTGGATTTTGCATTCTCTTTAACATGGTTTGACTTTAATGTAACATATACATCTCAAGCTGTTTTATGTATTACTAAATCTTGAATAAGGCTGCAGCTTCATGAAAGCTGAAGATTATTTTCTTGATAGTTTTTATCCATCTTTTGTCCATCTAACAGACTAAAATACAAAGATATACGGTGTGCAGCCATAAAGACAGTAAAAAGTGGTAAACCATTGCATTTGAGGAGCTGGAACCTGCCAATGTTTGGCATTTTTTGCTTGTACAGTTAGTAGTGTCTTAATGTAGACACATTTCTGCAATTCTCCCTTCCCAAATGACTGCAGATATAATCTAAAACGATTGCTGGCTTGTGTTAAATATGTATTGTGTTATAATGTATAGAATAATGCAGTTGAATGGCATTGCTTCTGACATACTTTGCCCTAAAATCCAGTCATGTTCTGATACATGCATGTTCTGATACAGCATAAGCCAGTGTATTTCTCTATTTCATTAATTAATAAAAATACCATCTAAAACAACAGGTTACTGGCTGGGATAACATGTATAATAGATTGTAATGTGCATTGAACAATGGAATTATACATGACTTTTCTTTGTTTTGATATCTGCATTATACATCTGCCATCGGCCGCCCTGCTCTAGAAATACCGACCTCGCCATTGAAAAAACAGTCGACCACTCTCAAGAACAACTGGTGAATGAGGGTCTGTAGCCCGCAGAAGGAGCCAGACATGATGACTGATGATGATACTGTACCTCTTGGGTTATTTGAGGCTTGAGTTTGATGGCGTGACTCTGGAATGAAAACCGTTCTGTGTTCAACCAATTCTTGCACATCCGCTGCTGTGCAAACAAGATAAGCTCTTATTCTGTTTCGCCTGCAGTCTCTTTCACATTCTCAGGTTCAGCTGTGTTTGAGAGCTTGCAGTGGACAGCTTGTGTCTGTGAAAGGCATATGCATGAGGCGAGATAGAAGGAAATAAAGGAGAAGAGCAGATGCAATGGGGGGGGGGGGCACACCAAGACGAAATTAGGCACATAAATGAGATGGAGGGAGTGTGGGGATGTGAGAAGGAGCGTTTATCCTAAAGTAAGTTTGACGTTTTGTGTGACTGTGAGGGATGACGAGGGTGAGCAGGCAAGAGAGTGTAAATGAAGGTGTCAGAGAGAGACAGAAATCAGGTGAAGCTGAATATCAGATGGCTTCCTCCATTGTGGGACGCCCTCTTGAATCCAGTCCAGGAGCTGCTTCAATTATGGATGGCCCTAATTCTACCTCCAACACCCTGTCTGTCTCTCTGTAGACACCTCTTTTCGATACGCAAATGTGTACAATTATTCTCAATTGACTGCCATATAAGAATGGTAGTACCCAACATAGACTTAATGCAGAAATAATCAAGTAAATAAAGGCTTTGCAAATGGTGTGTGACTTTGCATACGGCTGTCCGGCTCCCTCTCATCAGTCCTCATAAGCCTGAGAGAAAGCAGGGTAATGAGCAAGCTCCCCCGCTCTCAATCTGAAGTGACATGGACAGATTCGTGTTGTAGCAAAGGCTTCGATTTCCTCAGCGTTCATGCCTCACAGTGGATCTCATTAATAACCAGCCTCCTCAATGGCTTCTCCAGGCGGCCATCGAGAAGAAGAGGCTCCAGGATTACAGATTGGTCATTTACAAGAAAAGCAGATTTGTAGTTACTCTATTTGCTTGTTGCAATTATAAACTTGTGAAACAGACAAAGTGGAGGGGTGTAAAGCAGTGCCCTACCGTCACCACATGTAGTGCATTTTTAAACTATTCAGATGTATTCCCTCCTGTCTGTCACACCCTCATGTTCCCATCCTTGTATAAAAAAGGTCTCTATGTGCAGTACGGCATAGTGTTGTCCTGGCAACCATTGAAAGAGCCATGATATATCATTGCAACTCATCCTGGCATGTCTGCCTATGGGACTCAAAGCTGGAGAACAGAACAGACTTCTGGGACCCAGTCACAATCCTGAAAATGAAGTCAAGTACAACTAATGCAGAGGAAAAGACTTGGTGATTAGGGGTGTCACGACTCTCTAAATCCACAATTGGATTTGACTTTTGATTTTTTTGGGGGCACAATATGCAACATTTTCCTAAAAAAAACATAATTCCTTGGGAGGGTGTCTGTATCTGCAGACACTCTGCTGTCTGCCTGTATTTCCTTGTTTTCTCATTATTTTGCTGTGCCTGGGACACTTAACCAACCCCAAGTGTATTTGACATGCTCGGTATGAGACTCAATGATTCACTATTTTGTCTTGATTTTTAAAGAGCTATTCTGTATTGTACACATGCCATGGGTGGGCAAGTAGTAGGGATGGAGAGAAAAAAGAAGTACCAGGCTTGCCAATCCTGTTTTTCATTTTGCTCATTTTGATTGATTTAGAATTGAAATCATGACACCCCTATTAGTAATGTTAGTGTAGAGCCATACTGACTTCACAGGTAGGGCTGAACGATTTTTTAAAAAAAAATGTAAATGTGATTATTTTAAGTGATGAGTCAAATTAAGATATTTGCAATATTAGAAGGAATGATAATTATTACTCTCTATATTGTTGTTTTTATTGAAAAGCATACTAAATGATTATGGTGTGATTTTTGTGGCGATCTGTATCAAACAAGGATGTTTTATTAAAGCAGACAAAACAGAAGATTTATTATCTTGCAAATTGAATAGAAAAGCTGCATCTACCATACCATAAATTAGTAAAAAGTAAGTCCTCAGACAGAGAAATGATGTGCTGTTTTTCACCAGTTTGTGTTGAAATTCATGAAACCTCGCTTTTACTTTTTAACAAGGTCATTTGGATCAATAATCCATTCCTTGAGGGGCCGTCCTCTTTCCATTGTTTTCCTGTCAGGTCATTCTTTAAAGTCACAGATGTTGACATAACTGGCTGCATGAGCAGGTCATTATCAAAATGTTTATGTCTTAAGAATCAAATTCACCTTCACTCGCCAACAAAAATCATTTATATTATCTGAAGAAATCAGACACTCGGGTCTTTTAGACTTGATACTTGATACTTATTTTCCACTGTATTCATCTTTTCTACAGAATTCCAAGCTGTCAGTTGTAGGTTTTTAGTTGAAGCATTCATACACATAAAAATGGGCAAAGAAGATTAAAGAAATTGATCGCTGTTGACATCATATCAGCAGTCAGCCATATAACTGTCTGATATACAATATTTTATGATTGCCAGTATCAACCACATTAACCAGTTTAAGCTCAGCCTGTACTATATTAATAAAATCTATTTCACAGCCTGTTTTGCAGGCGCACAGCCAGTGAATAAATATAGGTCACTCTGATGTTGGATCTATGGATTAAGCCCACACACGCTGCCATTATGTGATGGTATTACCACAAACAGAGTGTAAACAGTCTGACAGCCCCCTCCCCCAGCCTACACCGGCTCAAACACCTCGCTTTGCAGCCTCCCCATCCCCCTTGTCTCTCACCATTCTTGTCTCATTGAGGGGCTAGCACCTACCCTCACCCACCCTGCACAGCTGTACACCAGACAGCTCCCAATGTGCACGGGAGATACTGTCTATCCATCCAGCCGGGATCTGAGAGATAAATGATGAGCTGCATGTGAGCAAGGAAGATTATTTTCCCAGATTATGTAGATTTTTTAAATGTTAAGAAATCCTAGAGTGTGTCACGCGTGTGCATTTAAAAGGTTTATGGTAAAAATGTTGATTCTCTGCCCCCACCGTCAGTCAACCGCTCATATTCGTCCGTATGTGATTTCAGACCGTGATCCCTGCTTTACTCTCATTCACAGATTGGATATGAGCACATCTGTGAATGGACAGCCACATGTGAATGAATTTTTTTCCCCTCAGGCTCTCTCATTCATCCAATCACGTGCTGGCCTGATTGTTTTCATTCATGTGGACGTTGTCTAACATTTGGTCCATTTCCAGGTGTATTTGTGGAATGAAAGTATTAATGTATATATTGTTTTCTGGACTTTTCTCTCAGAGGTGCATTGTTTGGAAGGAGCTTCAATCCTCCTCCTAGGCATAGTGGCACACCTGATGATTGGCAGAGTCATTTATATGTTGATGTTATTACAGTATCTCCATGGCCAGGCACCGTCACACAGGCAGTGTTTGACCCTTTGAATTGGATGAGTCAGACTACAACGCATGTAAGAAAATATCAATACACTTGAGTATCAAGATATTAGTTTTTGTGATGCTGTATTGATTCTCGAAAACACTGTATCGTAACATTGCGATACATGCAAAGATTCGTGGCAGTGGTTCATTTTGTATTGTGTTTAAACTAGGACTGCACAATTGAGTGAAATATGGCCAAGTGCAATATCCAAATCGCAGAGGCTGCAATTTAAAATAGGAAGGAAAAAGAAAAGGAAAAATGTATGACAAACAGCGTTATAATGAAGCACTGTAGTGCTGCAGCGACGCCCTGGACTACAAATCTTGTTCTCCAGATGTAAGAAAACATGTTTGTTTGGAACAGACCCCAACAAGTGTCACATCATTTCATCATTCCAGAGTTTTTTTCCAGCAAAAATGAAAACTGTAACACCAAAATGATCTGGTTTCTTTCTTTCTTTCTTTCTTTTTTTTTTACCATATCCTGCGTTGTTACCTATCTTCGCTGTTCTCATTGCATAAAAAAGTCAACTTTTAAAACTCATATTTCATGCACATTGTGGTGTGTTCCTAAAATTAGATTTTAAAAATAGCAACAAAAAAATCAATACATCACCAATCTCTTGGCAATACACAGTTGTAATATCTACCAGATGCATTAGGTGATGCATGATGGTAAAGCTTCTGATTTGTCTTTGTCCATTTGAGTCCTCCTCATGCTTTCTGTCCAGCTGAGACACACCAGGACGCATATTGTCTTTGTATTTCTCTTTGCTGTGGGCAGACGGATTTATGGATTGCTGATTCCTTGGCAATTTGACTAAAGTACTTAAGTTGCAGTGCTGCATTGAGACAAGGGTGACAGGAACTGGAGCCTGTCAAGCTTTTACAATGTTCTTAATCAAGTTTGTGTCAGCATCTAGAGGAGCACTTACAGTTTATCTTAGTAATGTTGTAATTGCTTTCTAGTCAGCCTATGTTTTGGCAGTTAAGTTTCAGAATATTAGATGAGCTTCATATGTCTGGATATGCTTTATATACTTTTATGTTGTGTCTGATTATGTTTGGATCTAGTCTGAAAAGTTTAGGGAAAAATGCATGTTATGGGTATTCAAACCTCCATTGTCCATCTCAATGTTGACACTTGGATTTAAAATGCATCTTGGGTAATTAGATCAAGAGTGGACAGCGCTAAATACAAGTGTAAACAACAACCAAGATGCAGTTAGAGCCAGTAAATCAAGCCATTTGCAGAGGTGATCTGGAGCCCCTTGACCTCCTAGCCAAATTGGAGCAGGCATTAACAAAATCTTAACACAAATGGTCATTGTGACATCGTATGACTGTTATAGCCAGTCTAATAATGATTAAAAAAATCCCAAATTAACTGACATCCAGGATGTTACATGACCGTCATCTGGATGTCCTCCCTGGGCGTTCCAGCGATATCAATTTAAGAGTAGGTAAAAATTAAGAAAATACAGAAATGTCTTCATGGATGTTTATTCTGTTTGGATATTTCACTTCTTCTCACAACCATTTAAGGACAAAATTAAATGTTTGCGCACATATGTTGCACAGTGCAAGCTCGACGAGTATTTTAAGGGTTGGCCAACACCATATGACCAGAACCAGACCAAACCTAAAAGTCATTAGAAGAAGAAATTGAGAGAAGATCATCTGAAATATATTTAGCATATTAAAATTGACATGGAGGCATCTGTTTTCAAAGAAACCAAAAAGTCATGGTTCTGTAAAAGTCAACTTTTATTTTCCAACACGTCCAATCAAGTCACTTTACTTTGTGGTTTCTCGCTTGCTTCGCCATCTGTCAAGTCTTTTTTTCCACATCCATAATGATAAACAGTGTATTTCTGGCACCCTCACAGCTTGCTGTTTGACAGAGTCCGCAGAGCCTTCCATCACCCACCATGATCTCCCAGATAACCTTTTGCAGTGACACCGCATGGCGCCCAAAGCTCCAGACAGATTATTCCTGTTAATACTGCTATGCAACGCTTTGTTGTATTCCATGAATTGCTTAGGACTTGCTCCATGACCTTAGATTATCTCCTCACTCACCGTCACAAATCTGACGCAGCTAGCCAACAAAAAGTACAATTATGTTTTACTTTGTGGGCATAATAGGATTCCAACATCAAACCTTCTTATTAACTGGGGCAACACGCTGAGAGCAAGCTTCTTTTTCCTGTTACCAGCTGTAAAAATAATACTACAAAGGCAGATATCATAATAAGGCATTAGTGAATACAACCACATTTCAAGCAATTTGTTCTGATTGGAAAAACAAATTGGAACAAAAGAGGGGTAAGTGTGCAATTTCCCCATTGACATGCTCCTCAGCAGGAGGCTGGCAGACAAGTGACAACAGAGGGACACCTGAAATAGGGAGCGTGGACAAAAAAAAGCAAGATAATGTATTGAAAACAGCAACTTCAAGAGAGTGAGGCATGAATATAAACAAGATCCCCATAATCAAGGACAAACTTTAAACATGACTCAATTATTTGTATTCTGCTCTGCTCTATTTTGTTCTGACTCATCCTCTTTATTTTTTTAGTTGTCGGTGTGTAAATTCTCCACCAGCCTCGTCTCACCAAATGGCATATGGATAACAAACCAGTGCCTTCAGTCATTTTGTGTGTTATCACAAAGCCTTTTTGTGCTTTTCATTTGTCGTTTCATGCCATTTAGTCTGTACTGGGGTTGCAAATTTTATGCATTTTTAACTAATTATTTATAATTTACAATTAATAACATATATAACATCTTTTATTTAAATCATTCTAATGGCACATTAGTTATGTGAAACATCAATCAATGAAGCACAACTAATTTTAACGGACAGAAAAATAAAACTGCTGTTTTTTTCACCTGTCCTTCAATAAATCATGTTACATCCATGTATGCATAATGCTCTCCCCCCATTCTCCTCAGTAGTAGGAACTTTTCTGCATTTCACTGCTCCAATATAAAGCGCCACCCTAAAGACTTTGTTCTGTAATTAAGGTTTTTTTCAACTCTCTTATTGTTTCCATCCATTTTTAACAATGAAAACAAGGAGATTGTGTTTTAGAGACAGACTTTTGAGTCTAGCCTACATCTAACGACTCAGTGAAGGGGTCCAGCACCAACTGTGGTAACCCTCTTGTGATTTTATTCTGGCATTAGAAATTTGGCTGCAACAGTAAATTGTTGTTTGGTGTAAGGCCAGAAAGAAAGCTTATTAATGGCAAAACCCACACTGATGACTTGTGTGTCTACCATATCCAAAAGTTATAAAATGTGGTGGCCTAAATTGTGTTAAATGACATGTGAAATGTCCCTAAAAATGGCATGCTTTCTTGGATATAGGTATTTAGATACACACTCAGTTTCTACACAGATTCATGTATTGCAATAAAAATGTTGTAACTGCACTGCTTGAGAAGTTAGGAAAGGGCACCTTCTTTAAAAAGTAATTTGGCTAAAACTAATTTTAGATGAATGAATGATCTCAGAATGAAACCAAAACCCCACTGAAGATATTAAATCCCTGGCTGAATGTGAGTGCACTCGAGTATCTTGTCACCTGATCATTTAGAGGACTCGTAGTAACTGTACCATGCAGCTTACACTCAGTAATGGGAAGTGTATTAGCCACAGATGCTGGAGTAGGATGCAGTGACCTTGAGGTTTGTGTAGCTCAAATATTTGATCTTCTATTTAAGGGACCATCTCCGTAAATGATAGACTCATCTTGCCAACATGATCAAGTTCTGCTCAAAGTCATTATGCACTGAGATATTGTGTGAAGAGTTGATGCCTGGATTTTTCTCATCATGTTCTCTCCACATTGATTTTGTCTATCTAGTTTTCTAGTGCAGGCAGTATTGGCTGCCTCCACATCCTCGACAGGCTGCAGTGGATCACTGTATCACACCCACAGGTCCTATCAGTTTAGTCAAGGCAATTGCACAATGGCACACGGGAGTAGGGACGCACTCGTATGGATTTTTGACCCCTGACTGATTCTATCAAAAGATTAATCATGTAATTTGTTTCTGCCTTTTTTTTCCTAAAGTGTCTTGTAATGGATCAAGGCAGAGGTAACAATTGAGCTCTGAAGTTCCCCTGCCATGGGAGTGATAACTTCTAGAGCTTGGGGTGAGTGTACAGTGTGGATAGATTAAAATGATTTTCAGTCATTTGCGGTCAAGCAATTAATAACAGCGATGACATAACACCAGGACCTTTATTTTATTTGGAGCAGAGAAGCAGGGGATGTATTTGCTTTCTACAGCTGCAGTAATCGAGCACACGGGTGCTTTGTTGTGTAGTTTGTGGACATTTTCATTGATATGTCCATCAATGGATAAATGTCTGTCACAGTGATTTGACACGTGACCTTTGAGGTTACAGGACTCTCAAACCACCAGGCCAGCGTGCTGCCACTGATGATATTGTATCCCCAGGGATAAAGTAGCGCTCTCCCTCCTGGATTAGAGAGTTAAACAGCTCTTAGTACAACTGAATGTTCCCGAGGGAGAAGAGGAAGGGATCACATTTCCCTAGAATGGAAGGCAAAAAAATAAGCCTTCCACCCTCTGAAAGAAGGTCAATTCTCATATTTAACTTTTTTGGTAACACTTTATTTGAAGGGGTGTACATAAGACTGTCATAATCATGTCCATAACCAGGTTGTCATAGCAAAGATAACATCAAGTTGTCATAACAAGGACACTTTTGTGTATTGACAGTATTGACAGTAATGTAATGTCAAAACATAAAGCTTAACAGTTTAAGTTTGATAATATCAAGATGTCATAGCAGAGACATTTTTGACTTGGTTCATGTCAAGTTGTCATAATGAAGGCATCTCAAACAATGTCAACTTAGCATTAAAAATGACATAATTAACCAGATGACACTTAATGGCATAAACATTCATAAAGACTCCTTGTTCAGGACAGGTGTCGTGACATGGTTATGACAGTGTGATGTCAGTGTTACTTTTTTTTTTTATCGTCTCCACCCCAATAATCATGCCCCTGCAGGGTCAAGTTTAGGGATTTACTGTATATTTTCTTGCCTGTAAACAATATTTTACTGTAAACTTTAGCTCATTTTCGATAGTCAACAGATGGAGCGGCTTGTTAGACATCCTGCCCTGTGCAGCCTGGGCAGCGCTCGTTTTGTTCACCTTCTGATGTAAAGTCAAAGAGGAGACAGTAATAGTGCAGCAGCGATTGACTCAGACACGCTGACATGTGGGCGAAGGGTCAAAGAGCGACCCGGATAAGTTGATTTGATGACAATTAGCCGTGCCAAGATGAAGACGCTCCCTGCTGAGCTTTTGACAGAAAGACAGTGAGAGAGAGGCAGGGAAACAAGGAGGGAGATGTCACTGTAACCCCTCAAGCAGTACAGCACTAACCAACAGCTCCCTGCTGCTGGAGGCTCAGCTCACATCAGTGTCACTCACTCGTACACACACCTAACTACTGTATGTACACACATACACACACCATGTCTATTAGGCCAGGGCAAAAAAGCTCCGGCTGCAATTTAAAATGATTTTGACTGCGGTACTCTTGGCAGCGGTTTCTCCAAATGAGGGCTATCAAGATTCCCATATGCCACCATCCCACAATCACTGTCAGACACAACCAGTCAGCAGATGTTAAACTGGTGTGTGTGTGTGTGTGTGTGTGTGTGTATGAATGTATGTGAGGCAGAGAGGGTAGAGGACGGACTTCTTGACCGAATGCATTTTAATCGCATTAACTGATCAATGTGTGTGTGCCACCCTGGCACTGTGATCAAGCTGCATTGTCTTAATTATTGATAGTGGAAATAGAATCTAATGAAATTTCCAGCATCTTGAAACTAGAACTCCTCTCACTGCACCACCTATGAGCACACACTCCACAAATCCTGTTTGTTCAATCATTTGTTTCCTCAGAGTTTACAAAATGCAGTTTTCACAACAGTCAAAGAAATATAGCCTTGCTGTAATGAAATAATAGAGCACTGCCACTGTATTTATTTAACAGCTTAGTTACTTTTACCTTGATTGAACTTATAAAATATGATGCATTATGTATGAAGACCCTGCACATCCACACAGGTATTTTGAGCTTGATGGCAGAGTAGACCTGCTCAGGTTGGAGCTGTGCAAAGCTGTGTATGCTGTGATTTACATGAAATCACCATGTACTAGTAAGAATTATAAAGTTATAACTTTTGCAGCAGCGCAAAGGCAACCAAAGCTCTGAAAGATTTTGCTGCATAAGATAGTGACTTGTGCACATATAATGAAAAAATAATCAACTTTCAGGACCTTGGGGGCTCCACAATTAAAAACTCTGATGAGCCATTTGGGATAATTAGTGTATTTGCTTTTCATATTTAAGGATAGGGTTGCAAAAACTATTTTCCATCAGTTATACTGCAGACTTTCTAATGATTAATTGGGATGTTGTGATGTAACAATATATCAGTGTCAATGATTATTTATCATGACATTACATGGTTAATTATTTTATTTATTTGAAGAATGTGAATACTTTGTCCATCACTGCTGTCTAGTGCCAATCTACCAAACCATAAAGTATTTAAGCATTACATTAAAAAATATATATTAAAACATGATATTTCAAGATAATAAATAAAACACAATTCAGTTATGTACATGAATCAAGCGTTTGGAGTAAACTTAGTCTTGTTTTGCAGACATTTCAGAGATTTTGAAAGTAATTTTAAGAAAAACTAAACATAAATAGTTTATAAAGGCATATATAGGTGTCAAGGAAATGAGAGACCTGCAGTATAATTTTAAACATAACCTAATCTGCATAAAAATATATATTCAAACAAACACATGGCTGCTTAACTGTTAATTCAGTGGAATGAATTGAAAGTGAGAAGACGAGAGGGGAGTTCATCACCTTTACCACAGAGGAGTAGTGAGCCCTCAAGCTTAAAATGAGCTTGAACTGACATAACCCTGTTAGAGTGTAATTAATATAACTTAAGGAAAAGAATGGGGAGGTGGCAAGAGGCTGAGCCGAGGTGAACAGGGAGGTAATTTCATAGTTGGGTGTGTGTGTTAGGGGTGTGGAGGGTGTGTGTGTGTGTGTGTGTGTGTATCAGATAGCTCCATGTAATGAAGGCAGAACTCTGTGGGAACAGTTGGTCAGCATCAGAGTGTCCTCACCCGAACTTTGTCCTGATGTCCAACAGTGGTGCTGCTTTCAGTCCAAATATCAAGGTCAAATAAACCAAAACAGCCAAAGCAAATCTTCTTATGCTAAAAAAGTCACCTTCAGTATGTTTAATATGCAGAATATCAACCTTTCTCGAGCACATTTTGGATGAGCAGTCACATTAATCCACCTGTCTTTGCATGCAATTTTGTGTATCCCATGACTAAAATCTTTGGTTGGATCAGTCATCCAAGTGGTTTATTGGAGAGACATCCAGTCCAAAACAAACTGGCATGGAGGTGACTTTGTGTGCAGACCTGCCTTTTTAAATCTTGAGTTAAAACTGAATCCCCACACAGTACCATAGTAGTGTTCAGAGGAGATGACACTAAACAGTGCTTTGGTCTGAAAACAATAAAGAGCCCTTCAGCCTACTGTGATTTGGCATTTTCTGTGTATGCACTTGGTGCCACGCTGTGCTGTCATCCTGCCGAGCCATCTGTGTAGCAAGAGATTACCAGGTAGCCCTATTAATCCAGGTAGGCTGCGCCGCGTCAGAGAGGAAATGAAGCCGAGTGGAATGTTTAAATCGATAAGACCCACGTTTCCACTCAGGCTTAAGGCTCATGGCTTGACTTTGACACACCAGGCCAGTGCAACAATGCGTGAGCAAAACAGTAGGCTTATCAGGCTATTTTTTATGTGTTGAAATAAAAAAATCTAAGACTTATTCTATGCACACAAAAGGGTTATTTCTCACAAATTCTGTTCACAAATGCATTACAATTCGTGTTAGTGAGCACTTCTCCTTTGCCAAAATGTTCCATCCACCTAACAGGTGTGGCATATAGAGATGCTGATTAAACAGCATGACGATTGCACAGGTGTGCCTTGGACTGGTCACAACAAAAGGACACTTCCAGTTTCATCTTGAAGGCACTGAACTATAGAGCTCCAATGATCAATTGATTTTTAATTGACCATTTAATTAATTGCCAACCATTTTGATAATCAATTAAATGTTTTGAATAATTTTATAAAGACAAAATGTCTAAGTTCTCAGATTTCTTCTCAGATGTGAAAATACAACCAAGAAAGGCAACACAACCAAGAAAGGCAACAAGTACAAGCCAGTCACATACAGAGTGGGAAAAAATGGTATCTGTAGCCCTATGTGAAATAGCCCTATGTCAGTGCCTAATAAATGTCATTTTTCAAGATCAAACTGCATATTTTGAGTGGCCTTTAATTGTGACAAGTCCAAGGCACACCTGTGCAGCATCTCTCTGTGACACACCTGCTGTCTTGACAAAACAGAGGTGCTCACTGACATGGATTTGAGCAAATTTGTGAACAAAAATTGTGAGAAATAAACTTTGTGTGTGCACAGAAGAAGTCTTAGATCTTTGACAACTCATGAAAAATGGGAGCAAAATAAAAAAGTGTTGTGTTTATATTTCTGTTGAGTGTAAATATATAGGATTCACTGTGGTTTGGTTCAAGGATTTTCTGATGTTTATGTGGGTGACTGGCAGCTCTGTGTTTATCAGCTCACTTTCACCTTGGCAAAGTTTGAGATTGTTTGCCTCCTTCACAAACTGCAAGTCAGCACTTTCCTCAAATCCACCGTCCTCGGAGGATTAGAGACCAGAAAAGAGGAGATTTTGTTTCTGTTTCAGCCCATCCATCCATGACTGTAGATTTTGGGGAGAAGTCATGCTGAGTCATGTTGTTTTTCTAAACGTCTTTCTGAAGAAGCAGCGATGGCACCTGATGTATCACATTAGGATGCTTAACTGTGTTTTGCTCTGCAGCTCGCTATGAATATTCAGGTCAGAGAGACTCTGACTAAAGCTGTTTTAGTGCCTTTCAAAGGTGCGTTCTCTCATTACACTGCACCGTGTAAACCAGCTCCATTGCCTGCTTATTAGATTTAGTTGGACAGAGAACATTCTGCTAATTAATGCTGCCGGCAGGCTGTATGTGAGCCACTGTGTTTGTGTGTGAGTCGTTGTCTGTCTGTGCTTCATACTCAGATCTGTGAACCTCATTAGTGTTTGTGTGTGTGCATGCTTTCCTGTCTCCATGCCAGTGTGTGCAACTGAGAAATGTAAATGTTATTTCTGTTTGCGTGAGTGTGTGCGTGCATGTGTGTGTTTGTCTTTGACCCTCCGCCGAGGCAGGATATGCAGGCAGACAGGCAGAAATTTGCATCGGCAGTAGCGCCGGGGATCTGTTTGATCTGTCCACTTATAACACGTCAGGTGGCCTTCCTGCAGAGAACCTGGACAGCTATCTCATTTCTCAGCCAGGGAGACATAGGGAGACAGAGAGGAGACACACTGAGGCTGAAGGGAGACGCAAGGATAGTGAGAGAAATAGCAACAGAAAAAGAAAACAAATGAGAACTAGGATGGATTTAATAACAGCGAAGGAGGCAGAGAGTGACAGACAAGGACATGGAGGAGAAAAAAGCTGGAGAAAGAGTGATGGAGGCAGATATTGAGTGAAAAGAAGTCAGTGATAATGGGAAATGGAGGGGAAAGAGAGGGAAATGGAAAATAAATCGTGTTAACAGATTTATTTTATTTGAAAATGGCTTCATTCTGTTGTGCCTCATCACACACTTATGTACATCTTTGAGAGTAATGGAAAAATGAAATGAGCACCGCTCCGACTCGAACCACTAACAGCACGAGTAGATATTGTCATTTTTACATTTGGATGCAGATTTAAAGCACAAATAGACAGACACGCAAGTCACAGCGGAGGTTAATACAGCTAGAACACACACACGCTTGTGCACACACACACACCTGCACTTGTTCTCTTGTCAAACCCACATACAGCACTGTACAGTATACCCCACTCTTAACTCTGTCCCTCTTCACACACACCTACACATGACGTAAACACACACACATGCAGTACAATCCCCTCTCACCCCTGTACGGTTTAGACCCACATACACTCAACCTTCCTCTCAAATTCTAATGTATATAGCTGTTGTTCCAAGTGTCTGACATCAACAAACAGTCGACAGTAATAAGTCAAACAGCAAATGTTATGAATAAAGGAAAAATGTGTGCGAAAAAAAAAAATATTATGATGAAGTACTGTCATGCTGTGAAGATGCTCTGGCCTACAAGACATGTTTGTTTGTTTGTTACAGACCCCAAGAAATTATCATGATTATCTGAAAATTGTGATGCAAAAATGATCATTCCCACTAATCATTAGTCATATTGCAATCGCAATATCTGCCAAAATAGTCGCAACATGATTGTTTTTAGCATTTTGTGCAGCCCTAGAAATGAATGTATCCACAGACTTACTCTCAGTAAGTTATTTGTTGATTTTTAACAAGGGGGATGGACAAAGACCCTAATGAACAGAGACATTAACGACGCTTTTGGTTCCGTATTTTTAAGTACAACTACTATGCAAGAACCCCACTAACAATGTAACTTATTTCCGCAAAAAGTCATAATTAAATAACTATTGAATCTTTTCATGTCATGTCTTTATTTTTTGCACCAAATTATGGCAAGTACTATCAAAAATGTAAGCAGTATCATTACAGATATCGGTATCAATAAAATTCCTGCTGATATGTATTTCAGAGCCATGGTCAGGCCTATAGATTCTTACTTCACCAATGTGTCAGATAAAGGATCAATGAGTCAGCCAATCGAGACTAACACGTTCAATTTAACGACCCCTCTGCTACCAGGGGATTGAGAGGGAGGATGGCAGGTTAACATGTGGGATGCATTTTGGTCATTTTGCTCACAAGGGGGATGGCATCCTCCGTCATTCCCCCTCAAATTGCCCACTGCTTACTCTTCACAACCTAATTAATTGAATTTCGTTGTTTTTTGAGCCAATTTTGGTCATGCATTTCTGATTTGTATCTATTTTAGGCCGTCTCTCTCTCTCTCTCTCTCTCTCTCTCTCTCTCTCCGTCACACACACACACACACACACACACACACACACTCACACAAACAAACACACACATAAGCAGCAAGCCTCCTCTCATTCTTATATTGCCTAAACAAGTCCAACCATTATGCTTTCTCGAACATAATACTTAGGTCCTATGAATTATAAATGCCTATGGTTTCCAAGCGGCTTATTTTTAGAGTACGCACACACAAATGCACACAGATTGCTTTACAAAGCTGGGGTTACGTCCCCTCCTGAGGCATGCAGAGGTTACATTAAACACTCTGTAGTGTGTGTACGTGAATTTATGTGTGTGTGTTGGACTCATGTTTTTGCACAGGATTGGTTTTACTTTGGAGGAATTTGTTTTGCCTATGTGTGGTTGTACATGTGCATATGCAAATGTGCGTGTGTGTGTGTGTGTGTGTGTGTTTGGCCTTGAATTTAGCCTCTTTAGCTACAGCTTTTCTCTGTCTGTACTGTACCTGAAGCATTGCTGCAGGGGAAATGGTCCCTGATGATGCTGTATAATGGTGCGTACACAGCAAAAAGAAGGTCCTTAACTTGTTGTTTTGTCCTGAATTGTGTATTTAAACTCAGTAGAAAGTGGCCATTGTGAGAGGAACATTTCTCTCACTTTGTCAGATTTCTCCATAAACTGACAGATGTTCCTGTTCAGCAGAAAAAAGATGATCTCATTTCATTTGAGAAACATTTTGAAGTTGCTTTTGTGCTGGAGACAAATGAGACTAATATCCAACTTGGCACAGGAAGTTTTGGTTTCTCCGGAGCGCTCACTTGTTTCCATGGAGACACACGTCGATCGTTTTAATTTTAATTTGCAAACAGAATGAATCGTCAGGGTTTCAAATAATAGGACACTCGTCACTGTCGTTGCTGCTCCTTGTGCTCGAGGAGATAAAACGCACTTTTAGACTTTCATGTCTGCAGATAAAGGGTTCAAGACTGACATAATTTTATTACTTACAAGGTCTTTTGTAGTGAAGTAGAAGAATTTAATCATAATTTGTCAGTGTTAGACAAGTATACAAGATCATCTGAGTTTCTTCCCAAAAGTTGAGCTTTTTTTTTTTGTTCTTTTTCAAACTTTACTCAAGGCCCTGTACCTCGTCTTTGCTGTGTACAGTATGTCTTCCCCTCAGCTCCAGTACATCCAGTCTGTTCCTGGAAACCATGAGACACCTCCACTTGAAGTCAGGGCCTCTTTTGCATATTGTCACGAAAGGCAGGGGAGGCGTGATACTGCTTGTCCCCCCAAGTTCCTGTGACTGAAATTAATGGCTCCATCCACTCTCGGTGACACTGATGTACTATTAGGGGCAGGTTACTGCTTAGCCCAGCGGAATCAGGGCTCCCCAATACATAAATCAAACCCCAGTCTGGTGAAGCCGTTTGTGAGAAGCAGTTCGTCTATAATGTTGCAGCACAATAGGATTTTTGAAGCGATACAATACAAGAAAATGACTTGAAGAAAACTGGTATTCTGCAATTATTTTGTTTGTGTGTTGCAGTATGTGCGCACTCATTCTCACAGTACGCACACATTAATGTGAGTGGAGTCAGAGATGCTTGTGCAGCAGTGTGTCTGTGTTTCCCCAGAAAAGAAATGCTGTAGGCTGGGTGCCTGCTGGGTGAGCTATAAATAGCCTCCTGGTGACAGCAGGACTTAGAGCTTAATGTGAGGGAGAGCATCTTCCAGAGATGTCCACGTTCATTATTTAAAACTTAATATACATTTCATTTTCTACATCAGTGATCCTGGGCACAGCTTGCTTCTCAACATTGCATCTAGCCAACGCTGGCAACCAGAGATACCGCTGTTTAAGCCGAAACACATCAATGAAGCCAAGTCTATTTTTATCCCCATTTCTGAATGATAATATTAATTTGAAGCCTAAGACGAGACAGTTGGTGTAAACATGCACCTTCCTGTTTCATCTCTGTTAACCTCTTGTCTCCTGTTTGATAAATTAGGAACATTTAGACACGAGGCACAAGCGACTAATTTACCTCCCACTGCGGAGCCAACGGCAACTCTTATAATTGGGGTTTAAGAACAGAGAGCAATTAATTTTTTCTCCCCAAGACCAAATTGTGAGAATCAGTTGTGGTTGCCATATTTTTGAGGAAATGCACACCAAGCATACACGTTACCAGGGTGACCAGTATTAAAGTGTAACTTCACTTCAGGTCTGAGCTTACACCCTTTCAGACACAATTTGATATGCCCATAGTTCAACCTGGGATGTTATTGTCATTTAAAATGTCTTTTCAGCAGTTAAGATTGTCATTAAGCTGATAGACATGTGAAAACACATCAGTAATACTCTTACGTATTTTACAAAACGAACAGGACATTTTTAATAACTAAAAGCAGGAATTATGTAGGGTTGCAATTGCAAATTTTGTGCATTTTCCTTAACCAATAGGGGAAAACTCATAAATGATTAATCAACTAATCATTGATTATTTCTAAAAATACAAAACACGTGTTTTTAAATATATTATATTATAATAGTTCATGGATGACAAACAAGACAGGATTCATGGTTCTGGGCTGTGTGGACTTTGACGTCTGGTCACCCTACATGTCATGTAGTGATGATTTTGCATGTCCAGTCATCCACGGTGACACAGTAAAGAATAGTAATTGAACGAGGCAGTAATGTTAACTGGAGGTGAATGGATGTTTGCACTGTTTTTGACTGTAGTGAGCTGTAGCAGGGATGGACTCTGGGCATGTCTTGATATATGTAATCATTCAGCTCCAGAGGCTTTCCTCTCAGCGGACCTCTTGACCTTTTCCCCCTCATTTCTCTGCCCGGCGTTTCCGCACACACAGCTTTATCTGGAATAAGATGTTTGAATGTCAAAGAGTGTTAATGGAAAGCTCCAGGGTCAAACTGCACTGTATCTGAAAAAACTGTTATGTTACTTTGAGTCTTTGTTCGGCTTTCACCATTTTGTTTTGCTCAGAAAATAATTAAGTCATGAATTTTAAATCAGGTGAGCTTGTCTCTTAGATTGATGGGGCTCATAATTTCAGCCTTCTCTAACTGATTGCAGTGCCTCATGTACCAAGTCCATCAAACACAAAGCATAAAAGTTTATTACCAATCTCTAACCTTGATTTAATTTCCTGTTGGGTAGGTTCAGACTTCCTGTGCGCCACCCATATCATCCCGGTGAAGAACGAGGAAGGCGTGGTGATGATGTTCATCCTTAACTTCGATTACATCCTGGATGAAGGCAGCAGTGACTCACTGGAGAGACTCAACCACACGTCACCATCCAAGGCTGACCAACGTGAGTAAAGACAAAGGTTTCCTATGCAGTATGGAGAAGTATTGCTACTGATTTTAGTCATTTACATGAACAAAAAAGAAAAGAGACTATTTATATGTTTGTTTCCAGACTGTTGCCCCTATTCTCTTTTCTAAAATATAAACCTCTAATTCCTAAAAAAAATAAATTCAAGCAGATTGTTCAATGATGTTTGGAGCAGCCACCACAGCGAAAATGTCACTAATGTTGTTGAAAGTAAGGCAAGGAAGTGTGGCATGCGACTGAACACACTCTCCCATGCAGAGCTGCCTCTGTTTGTACGTCACAGCCTGCAACACTGCTCTGCCCCAAGTGCCTTATAATTATACTAAATCTGGACATCTGCGACCAAATTAGTTTGAAAGAAAATGCAGCAAAATCATTGAATTGCTTAAACACATACAAAGCATAGCAATAAGACCATTGCCTCATTTTTTTAATGACCTTTTTTAAACATTGATGCTGCGCTTCAAATTTTATTTGACATTAGTGAATAAAAATAAATGTTTACAGAGTGATAACACGTGTTGTTATAGAGGCTGTTTGGCACAGATATGAACAGATGTGCCCTGAGATTTTGGAGCCTTTTAGTGTGCAAGGGGCACAAAAAGTTTGAAAACCACTGGTCTAGAAAATCTGCAGGGAAGTCTGGAAATTTGAGTCTGATAAGTATGGAATGGAAAATGTGTAGGAAACCCTAAGAGGTGGAGAAAAGGAGGTTCATGCAAGACAGAATTACATATTGTGAACGCTTATATTCCCTAATCCTTCCCTTGTTGGCGCGATGCAGAAAATGTAAACATTTCTGGTCTCACATGTTCTGCGTGTACAGAAGAAAGAAGTCGTCAGATGGGAAGAGCAAAGCGGGAGAAATGGAGTGATAGTAATATAACAGCCAGTTATGACCTTTTACTTGTAACCTTTTCTCACATCCACATCAATTTATCCATTCCCCACTGTGTCATAAGTTCTTGACATGAACCTATATTAATGTTGCACGCCCTGCTAGATGCTGTAATGCAAAACATTTGTCTGGAATCTTTAACCTTTGTAGCATCAGGCTTAAAGGCATAGTTTGGATTATTTGCAGTGGGGTTGTGTGAGGTACTTATTTATAGTCAGTGCATTATCTACAGTATATGGAGGTTGACAAGCTCCCACTTGTACACTATACTTAGAATATTTTCACCACTTTACCTTGCTGTCAGAAAGCCTTTTCTGACAGGAAACTGCTGTTATATAAGCCAGATATCACTCCCTCTAAAGCCACCAAACTCCTTTGGTAAAAACATGACTTCCAAAGTCAAGATTGATTGAGTTTGGCCTTTTTTAGGTGGCTAAAGTACGTTTTGCTACTGACCCTGTCCACAGCATGACATTGCTGAGCTTCCTGCACTGGTACACATGCTGCTTCTCCAACCTGGGAGCGTGCCACCCGCCATCTACTGTAGGTAATACACTGACGATGTATAAGTACCTCATAAAACCCCATTTCAATAAATCAGAACTTTCCCCTCAAGCCCTGATATAACTTCTCGTGCTCTCCAGCATGTGCATTTACTTTTACTTGCAGCATTGCAGCACAGGAAATCCCTGCTAGACAGCTCCTTTGGCATGTTGACACCAGCGTTTAGCAGACACTGATGTGTTAGCCCGCCATCATCTCAAAGGTCTGGCCCAATTATAGCTCATAGCCTGCCAGGATGGCCTGATGAACTACTGGAGCAGTGCTGGAGAGCGCTCCGCATCCCAGAGCTGTCGGTGTAATACTGTATAATGCCATTCCCCTGCGGTGCTCTCAAACACGCTCTTGATGCCTCCACTCTCTTCTGTCTCTCCTTCTGTCTGCGACATATAAAGCAGCAGCGTGGAGGACCAGAGGTCACCTCTAGATGACTGTAATTGGATGAGGCCCCTAACAGGCCGCGTTGCCTCATGGGGTGTCTGGAGAGAAGAGTGGGGATGCGTGTGCTACGAGTATATAAGCAAGTGTTGTCTGTGTGTGTTTGTTGCAGACTGAAACCATGCGTGAACGTATAAGCTTTTCAATTTGTGAGTGTGTGGTTGTGCAGACGTGTACGTGTCACTGATAAGGCCTTCCTCTTTCACTTTCTATGGGAGCTAATTGCTCAGCCTGAGCACAAGGGCAATCCCTGATGGAGCAGGCCTCTTTGAATTAAAGTCTATTCATGCTTATCTGAATATCTAAGTGGGCGTCCCTGCAAATCTGCTGCTGAGGTCCAGAATTTGTTTACGTCTCTCTCTGCCTACACGCAACCTCTGCCGTCGCAGGGATTACCGCAGAGAGTTGGTATTTCTTGGCCTCATTTCATCGCGGCTAACTCTAGAGACCTGGTATTGCACTTTTACTAGCAGATGGACAGAGGTCACAAATTATGAATAACTCTGCATAATTCAAGAGAACATCACAGATGAACAAACTGCTACAGATGTAATTTTAACTCGGTGAAACCCATCGTGTTACTATTCTGAGGAGCAGCTCCATAGTGTGTGTAGTAGCAGCAGCCTTTAGACGGTGTGAGGTGATGATCCATGTGTTGCATTATGCAGACTCCTTCTGGGGAATGAGCAGCCATGCATTAGGTGCTACTTATCGATTGCCTTTGCCGCTCAGCGACGATTCCATCCGCTCTGCAGCCATCATGGATTTCCCCATTTTGTTTTGATGTGGCTGAGCAGGACCACTTCCACACAGTGACATATAATGTATTGACCGCAACTCCAGACGAGAGGTTTTAAAGGGTGATTTCAGGGGCATACAAGGCTATGCATTAAAATTCATATATGTTAGTGCTGTTGCCAGGCAAAAGTAGGACACTTGATAGGCATCCAGCAGTGAACTAGCCATCAGGAGGGAAATTAATAGCAGAATAATTCACACACTAAAGCACATAGCAGCACAGATTAGCATGATGTCACTACACTGGGTCACAACCCCTGAGATCTCATAAAAACAACATTTGCAAGATCAAAATATAATGTTTCCTTTAAAATACTTTTGGGAGGGCTGTGTATTGGCATGAATCTGTTGATCATGATATGTGTCATCATTCACAGTTAAAAGTCTAATTTTTCCCTTGTCATAGTATAAAGAACAGATTACAGTCAAACAAAGTTTACTCTTTCATGTTTTCTTTGTACTTTTTTCTGCAATAAGATGAATGAGATCTGCTTTTTGATTTATCACAGTCCCTGAAACATCCTGATCATTATAGCACTACTTTCTGTGCAGTCTGAGCAAAGTAAAGATATGTGCTCACTTCTTCCTGCGTCAGTTTACTTTGTTATATTAGAGTGGAAGGGTCAAATGACAATAACTGTTAATAATAACTGAAAGAAGGAATATGTTGCAGTCATTGCAGCCAGTTTCATGGCTGTGGACTGAGGCACTCTACTGGAGCAATTCTGAAACTTTTTGTACAAAAAGGGCCCTTCAACGTTAATCTAAAAGATACACAAAATAAACATTCCTGATTATTCATTTTCCCATCAGTTTTCTGACCTCTTTTAGCTCTTTTCCTGCTGCAGGAACTTAATGACCCCTAACCTGAAGCCAACAACCCAACCATAGCTACACCTTAAGAGATGATTCATCAAGTTCCTGTCATAGAAAAGGCCTATTTGTGTCCACCAGAAAACTTGAAATCAATTGCATTTGGGAGTAGCATGACTCGCAGTCATTCAGAAGAAAAGAAAAGCTTTGATTTTCCCCTGCAGCGACGATAATGATGCAGTAGGATACTGTAATTTTCCAGTGACAGCCTCAAAAAATTGCTCAAAAACTGTGTTACAATAAATCAGGGTGAAAAATGAATGAACCAAAAGCCAAAAGGCGATGTGGTTAGTGTCCAGGAGGCACAGACACGAGTATTCTGTGCAGGTTGTGGGTACCAAATGTATGCAAATGAAAGATGGGACAAAGTACCTGCATGACTGACAACCACCTGCCACCATTTGTGGCTGAAATGTTGTGCAGGTGTGTTTTCAATCAGTATGTTGTCTCTATTGATTCCTTTCTCCCCATGTTACTGTCTAATTTAAAAAAATGCCTTTAAAAATAAAATTAACTACTATTAACTCATTAGCTAATTACAATCATACTTGAATTTTCTCTCTATATTAATTAGTATGGGGTAAAGTGGGGACACAGCAGAATTATCCATGTTATCCTCCAGAGCTGGTGAGTAATAGGAGGACTGGGAGCCCAGGTAAACACTCCTTAAGGTAAAAAAACACAACATGCAAATCAGTTTTTTTTTTCATTTAACGTCAGCAAAATCACAAAAGCAGGAGGCAGAAAACAAAAGGACACAAAGCCTGTTTTGTCCCGCTTTTACCAAAAGATGAATGTTTATTGTTCCCTTTCTGCTTCTCCCCTGACATCTAAATCATGCTCACATTACAGAAAGACATTTCACTCCCCAACATGGGGATCTGAGGGCCCAATTAATATTCAATGCAAATATTACTATCTGGTATCATAGCAACAAGGGCCACTGTACGTCCATTGGTTGTGTAAAGCTGCTGGTGAGTTTTTGCAGGCGAAGAATGAGAGGGTTGGAGAGGCACTGAGAGCGAACACACACACACACACACGTGCAGCACACACACCAATAACAGCACTCAAAGGGCAGCATATTCCTGCAAGGTTCAGCCCTTTCAATATCACCCTCAAATATAGCTCCATACAATGTTCTCAGCACACAGCATGGCTCTGTGACTGAATTATGAGCTAATTAAACAATTTGTGCTGTATATGTTTATCCTCCAGGCACAGTAATTAGAATCAGGGCCCTGAGCATGTGAGCGCTCATGAGCTACCATTCATTACTTTTGTTAAGGTGTCATTTTAACAGTCAGTCAGCTTGTGTTTAAATCAAACTGTTGGCAATGTGAAATGCTTCAGCTGCATGATTGGGCGATGTTGTAATATTGCAGTGGTGCAACCGCTAAAGGGAATTTCTCTTTGGAGGGAAAAGCCCCAATAAACAGGGTTTTTGCTGTATCGTGCAGATGCTTTGGAATATAAATTGGATTTGTTGGTTTGGGATCAGCTGCAGACTCAGAATCAGATGGTATTTTTTTTATCAGCGCCTCATAGCAGTAGGCTCAGATGAAACAAAATTTTGATTATGATTCTTTTGCAGAAATAAAAACACTAACTCAACTTCTTTTTATTACTTAGTGTGTTTACAGGCACACTAATTTTCCACCTGGTGCCTGGTTGCATAATGCCACTTAGGTTAAGATTTCCCTTAATTTTTTATCTAAGAATGCCTTCATGAAAACCATTAGTTGCATTAAAATCACCCAAAGGATTTCCTGAGGATGTTGTAAGGGAAGGTCCTTGTCTCATTTTCCTCACCAAATTTTAAGAGACCATTAACAATCCCTTAAAATGAAATCATTTGTGGAACATAAGACAGTGGCTGAATTTATGGTGATTGAAGAAGAGAAGGAGGTATCACATTTTTCAGGACAGGAAAAATCAACTGGGCACTATGAGTGATGCACGGTGTTACAGAGTATAGATTAGACGTTAGCACCACCAACTTTAGCTTAACTCACTCAAGTTTTTGTTGATTCTAGTTGATATTTGGCTATCTCCTTTCTTTTCTGTCACAGTAATATTTTTAATATTTCCTCATGATGAGCAGATTTCTCACACTGATTTTGTCAGTTACTTCTTGTCACATTATTTGTTATGGCTAGCTAACAGAGGCTAGCTAAGTGTGTAGCTAAGCTTGCTAAGAACTGACTAGTAACAATCAAGCTGTCTAGTAACAATAATGCTGTCATAAGGATTTCCTTAGTTTCTTGTTTCCTGTTTTATTTTGAAGTGCTTGTCTGTACTTTTGTTTTTGCTGTTTTAAGTCTAATTGTTTTCCCTCCTTTGTTGATTACTGATTATTTTCACCAGCCCCTGATTAGCCTCCTTGTGTATTTAGTCTTGTGTCTTTCCCTCCTTTCCTTGCTGTTCATCTTTATCCTTTTCATCATGCCTCCTAGCATTTCCCCAGTGTTTGCTTGTGGATATTCTTAGGGATTTCATGAACATTGGACTTTGTTCTTTTGAAATTGTTCGCCTTTGTTTGCCTTTGGATTGCTCTGCAAGCTTTTGTGTTTTGATCTTGTTTTTATTAAAACTTTTGAACTGGACCAGATCTGTCTCAAGTCTGCATTTTGGGACTATTCACTTATTGCTCCTGGTTACCCTGCTTGACATGTGTGACTCTTGGACATCAACAGGTTTTTGGATATACACAAATATCACACAGCCAGCCTTTTGAAACAAAAAAGCAAACTGTCTCAAGCAACTCCAGCCATTCCACTTTTCCATAATCAGACTAAACACTGCTGCATGTAAGCAGGAATATTAGAGTGGAATATTCATTTTCATAAGCCATGTAAACAGCTTTGTAAGAATATTGTCTTGTTCAGAATAAGGATGAAAACTGTAATATTTTGTGCACGTAAACCAGTCCCTCAGATGAATGAAATTGTTTAGTCATACTGCACTGTAGATTTGAGCGCCAGCTTCAGATCTCTCTGACTCACCAATTAAATGCAAATGATCGTTTCCAACGTCATCAGCATCTGGCTTGAGACTTAATTTAAACACACCACACTGACCCGAGCAGACACGGGGCATTGTGTCTAAAATTAGTTTCTTTCTCTCAGTCTCACCCCAGCAGAAGGAGTAATGGGGAAGAAAAAAGCTGCATGCTGCTCCCTGCTGAGCCTCAAACATTAATTCTATTTTCTATTTCACCTCCTATTGTGTCTCTGAATACATCCGTGGCTGTTGCACTCACACTTTGCAGATATTGGAGTTGAACGGGGCGTGTCAAACACAATGTGCCGTAGTTTGCTCAAGCAAATATACAAAAGGGACTTAATGATGTGGTCTGAGGCGTTTGTTTAATAAATTCAGGTTTGCTCATTCTTTTTTCTTTTAACCTCATACACTCCACTAGAACGCCTGTGTCCTTGGCCAGCCTTAGTGTCTTTTAGAGGCTGCAGCTTGCTTGGTTTTAAAGCTAGATTGTATATAATAAAGGAAACTAGATTGACCTATTGCTACCATCCATGTCATCCCAGCTTCTCAGGAAGGGAGCTCAATAACGCTCTAAAGTTAAGCTAAATTTTTGCAAGGGAGAAACTGGCACGGTAATCGTTACCATCCTCCCTTAACCTTTCACCGCAAGATAAAAAGGTACCCACAAGTTTTCCCTTTACAGACATCCCCACTTTATAACAGTTCCATGCCATTTAGGGCAAAAAACATGCAGGTTTTTGGCATACAGTGTAAATTTGTTATTTTTGTGCCAATTCTATTTCAACATATCTGTATACTAGGGTCCCTACACAGTATTGGCCTTGCATAAATTGGGTATGGCTGGAAAGCTGAGACTATAATGGATTCAATGAGTCCACTGTGACTCAGTGTGTGATGACATTCGTCCCAATAGCAGCCATTTCATTCTAGTCAAACCATTTTTTGAAGCTCAACCTCACTGTATAAAATTATCTATTGTGACCTCTAGGATGAAGGGGTCTCTGAGTCGGGATATTCCTGGTGATGAATTTCCCTGCCGACTAAATGGAAATTCTAATTTAGACTAATCAACTAGTCAAAGAGAAGATGGAAGAGGTTCGCTGTTATGAAGCGACTTTTCACAGTTATCATTACGCTGCATGGCAGCAAGTTTCCGAGGACTGAGACAGCATTCTGATATGTATGGCATATGTTCAGGCGACTAAATGATTCACAACATGCATGCCACACTTTGTGGTCCATATGTTGAATCTTGCAAGCGCTCTCTCTCATGACATGTTTGCAGATATTGTTAGCTGCAACTCAAACGGCCTATTTGTGAATCGTAATCGTGTGTGCGTGGGTGTGTTCTGTGTGTGTGTGTGTGTGTGTGTATATATATATATCATACTGTAGTTTGCATACATTCCTCATACTTAACGCTAAACTTAACTATATTTATGTTTCTTCACCTTTTCCTGCATAAAGTACCCTGAGAAGTACCTACTGTTACAACAACAGCATCCTAAATATCACTTTATGTTACAGTCTCCTTCATCTCCCCAGGAGCTATCAATCACTTATTAAAATCCTGCACTGGCTCCTCAACGCACTACTGCCATTACAATATTTCAGCAAATGTCCTCCTCCATGAATAATTGAAGGAAATTGAAGATTGAACTAGTGCCCGAGGCGGAACGGGCATTTGTTTTGATCTGCCAGGGTCTTTTTAAGATAGCTGCATTGGCAGGCTTTTTCGGCGCTATTGGCAAACAAGTGCGAGATATCAGCGGGGATGTTGAAGACTGCAAGCAAGTTGTGCTGCAAACACACCATGAAAACACAACACAAGGTCAGTAGGGGTTATGTCGATCCCACTGGCTCATTAAAAAGCACCGTACATTCTGTTTTTATGCTGTTTTTAGTCTCAAAGCAGTCAAATAACTCACTGTAGACTCTTCATGATAATTGAGTGACTAAGCTATCCACAGGCTTAGAATTTATCGCCCCAAGGCACTCCACACTCGCTGTTATCAGTCCCCATAAACTGATGTCAGATGGGGCAGAACACCCTTATAAATAAAGGTGCTAACTAGAACTATAAAGGGTTCTCTGGCCTGTTCCCATAGGAGAACTTTGGAATTCTGGCTCCTGTTAGAACCTTTTCTAAATTGAATTGCTTGAATTGCTTTCAGAGAGCTCTGCCTACAGCCCAGCATAAAAGGTTATACCTAGAACCATGTGTGAAAGGTTTCACCCAGAACCCCCTGTGAGAGGTTCTACAGTGAACCATTCTATGGTGTAATGGAGTGGGTTCTATCTGGAATCTTTCCAACTTTTAAGGGGCCTAACAAGAACCCACTCAGGGGATTCTACCAAGACCCTTTTTATATTCCAAGGGTTTTATCTAGAACTCACCCAGGTTGGTCTGCCAAGAACCTTTTTATATTCCAAGAATTCTGTCTGGAACCCACCCAGGGGAGCCAACTAAGAACCTTTTTATATTATTTCTTATATTCTATATGTTCTTTAAGGATTTCAACAATCATTGAAGAACTCTTTCTTTCAAAAAGGGTTCTTTGGATAATGGAACCTTTAGTTTTACAAAGAACCCTTGACAAACCCTTCTTCAAAAAAGGGTTCTTCAGAAGCAAAGGGTCATGGGTAAAACCTCAGCACTTCCGGAACAACCCTTTTTTAAAACCTTATTTGTGTAGTGTGGAAACAATATGACTTGGTGTGACTTGTTTTTCTCTCTCTTGTTCTTCGTCAGGGATAGGGAGATTCTTCCGCTTCCGTTTCCCGGCCTTGCCTCTCCTCGGCATCAGCAAGCAGTCCCTGCCCCAAGAAGACCCTGATGCCGTCATGGTGGACTCACCTCGCCACAGTGACGGCTCAGTGGCTACACGGGACTACCAACTTCCCACCACCCGCGAGAGCTGCAGCCCCTCCTACGCCAACGACACCCGCGCCCTCATCGGCCCCAGCCATTGCTCCACCCCCGTGTCCGGGCCTTTGGACCACTCGTCGCCCAAGGGTCCCTGGGATCGGATATACCCGGACCAGGCCGTCGCCCAGACCCAGCAGCACCAGAGCCAGGAGGACACACTCATCACAGCTCCGTCAATCCCGGGCCTCACTCCAACCGCCTCCAGAGAGAGTGTGTGCAGTATTCGCAGAGCCTCCTCCGTACACGACATGGAAGGCTTTGGGTCCAACTCCAAGATGCCGTTCAGGGACAGACACGCCAGTGAAGGTAGGAGTCTCCTGCTACACTAAGCCCTTAATGTACGCTGTAAAGCAGCTTGTTCGAATTTCGATGAAATACTACACCAGTTATTTTTTGATGTATGTCCCACTCTGCTGTTGAAGTTGTTCCTCTTGTAGTTTATCTCTTTAGTTTAAGACTAGCTCCACTTAAAAATGTGTTACAGTACTGTTATGTCACTTTGATGTTTGACACTAGAAAGCCGTTTTCACATTCACCTGCCGAAGGGGGAAAGTTTTTCCTCAAATCTCAGTTTAACACATTTACGTACAGAATTACTTTGGGACATCACAACTACTTTGAAAGCTGAAATTTTTGTATGTATTTCTTAATTAAAACTTTTAATTGTGGTCCAGTACACAACTTCCACATGTGTGATGTGGAAACTTGAATCCTCCAGTGCACTTTAACTTGTCAGTAAAGTCGTTAAATAGCTTGAAATGCAAAATAGTTGCATATTCATGGATATTCTGGATATTTCAGTGATGGAGGACTTGATATAATTGTCTATTTTTCTACACTAAATACTAAAGAAGGCTCAACATTTTTTTCACTTGCCCAGTCAGGCAAGTGGGTCAGAAATCAATCAAGCGGGCAATCTTTATTGTTGAGCCATGTGAAAAATGAAGCATTCGACTACTGATTGGGACGTCAGTTACCATGGCAACGGTAGAAGCGTCATCAGCCCTAATGCCTGGAGGGGATCTCTAAACAAAGTGTGTGACTGGTGACCGCGACTGGAAGAGTCAGATGTGGTCAGTACCCAAATGCTGAATTTTACATTAAGGGACTTCTGAGGGAATTTATTAATCTTGACAAACATTGACTGTAATTTGGCTTTATTAATTACCAAAGTCTCTGTGGTCCCAAAATAGGAGTTGCGGGATGTGGCGTGCCAGTCTCTTAATCAGCATTATAGTGAGTCACCATCTGTACTGTGTGCTATTGATCTTCCCTGGAGTCTAAATCACTCATTAGCCTTTTGGCCCTCATTTGGATGAGGGTAGAAGTGCCCCAGACTGGCCCTGTTTCCTCCAGGCCAATCAGTCTACCCCCATCCCCTTATCTACAATCCTCATTCAAATCGCTCCCACTGGCTGACACAGTAATATGTCTACTTCACGGTAATGAATTGTTCATGGGGGCACTAGCGGGGGTTTAATGCCAGCCGCCATTTGTCATCATATAAAACTCTTCTCTCACCTCCGCTCCCCTTCTTCTCCCTTCTCCGACGCTGTGTTGCTGTCATCACAGACAATGGTCGCAATATTAAAGGTAACAAACAGCAGCCTGTTAAACTTTAGCACGGATAATACATGTATACTGCACAAAGCCTGCTTGTTGCATGAGATTCCCACATGACTGAGGTTTATGTTGAATGCAAATGCCTTGGTGGGTGACTGACAGTGTGTTTGTAAGCTCTCGGGCCTGAGCCTCAAAACCCTGGCGCTAAATGACTGGGTCTCGGTACACATGACCCGTTGAACTGAGCCAGTCGCCTAGGGGAAGGCTCAGAGTGAAAAAAAACCCCCAACACACTCTGACCTCTGCACGCGCTTGCATGAAGCAACATAATACATCTCTTCTGCTTTTGTTCATTGAAGAAAATCAATGAAGCTTTACAAGATGATACCTCCCACTGTCTGTAACCTTTGTTTTCTTCTATACAACCTCTGGTTCCTTGCTGATGTCTTAGTGAATGAGAAGAAACCTGACTGTTTCCATTTGAATTCTATATGCTCGCCTTCGTCTTTTTCCTGTAGTGATATAATCTGCAATGGAAGCGTAGCAGTGCGTATGCTGCATGCAACATTATCTCACTGACACAGATTATGACTTGATGCATTTATGTTTAATTGTGTTTAGGATCAAATGAGTAGTTCCCAAAATTAACAACACAGTCTAATGGCAGTTTATGAAAGTCGTGAAATTTAGATACATGTACGTAGATGGACAAGAATTTTCAATTTTTCTCATGACACTTGGCTGACTTTCAGACTAATGAATTACCAAACCAATGGCAACTGGCAACAATAGCCTAGTGTTTCAGGCTAATACTTGCTGCAACAACCAATAAAAACATAAAATAAGTACACACTCTCCAATCAAAATTTGCAAAGAAAATAGTGTTTAATATGGTTATAGCAGGAAAGTCAGTAAATGAGTCTGCATTTATATATATGAATGATTGTGGTTAATTCTTAGCTGTCTGCAGCTGTCTTATACTGTATGAGAAGCTTCTTCCTCAGTTCATGTAAATCGCTGCACCATCTGAAAGCAGCAGGACTGAAATGCCGCGCCAGAGCGCAGCATTGTTACGCATGGCCATTGACTGTGTTTACAGTGATTAAAGTCTGCTACAGTATAGTCTTACAGACCTCTGCAGACATCAGACTGTTCAATCATAACTCAATATTCCTGCTTTTTACTTGGTCACAGTAGCAATAATAAATATGCAATGTCCGGTTAAAGTTGACAACAAAATAAAGGTCTTGGGTTGGTTTGGGCACCATAACTACAGAGATTAGATTTAGGAAAAGATTGTGATTTGAGTTAAAATAACTTCTTCCGTAAAACAATCAATGTTTACTGTTGGTCAATACCAGTACCAATACTAATAGAGTACTAAATTTTATCCCTCTTTTCCTATTTTATTCAAAGAAAACCATACAAATAGTCATTTGTTTTCTAGATCTAGCTAGAAAAAGGATCAAATGCAGATATCATTGAGTGAAGAGGTTTTGATACTACTCAGTCCTGGGTTACTTCCACTGATACCTTAAGAGTACTGTTATCCAGCCGTTTTGGTCTCACACAAGAACCTCCTGTCTCCTGTGGAAAAGTCCTGTGTTTGCCCCCCTCCCTACATGGACCTCTTGCTCTTTATGATACATTCATCCTTATTATTTTGAAAGTCCTGCTGACTGTTATAAAAAGATATTGACAATTCATGTCCATCTGCACAAATCTAATAAATTACATTTCATGACTGCTTTGCAAACTGCTGTAATACTGGTAAAACTACTGTAAAGGTTTACTAACAGAGCTTCCAAAGTGCTCTACTTCCTGATAAATGCCATAATGTGATATTTTAAAACAATGTTTGTACCCATGACTACTGACCCTACAATCCAACCACCCTCCCACATCCCCACTTTCCCCTTTTACCTCCTATTTCTTCTCTCTCCTGGTTTGCTAGTGTCTCGCTCCTGGATGGCTGGGGGTATGGCTTCAGCTTTTCCTTTTTTAAGTTCTTTGTTTTTTTTTTTATGACTGCAATGATGTATCCTTACTGTGGCATGTATCGAAGCTGTGCATGCAATCTCTCATCCTCAGCTGTCTGTTTCTCTGTCCTTGACTCTCAATCACTGTACTGTACTTTGTGAAAAAAGGGGGAGAATAAAAAAAAAACAGTGCAACCTTTCCTCTGCTGGCTCACACAGCTGAATCAGCAATTCTCTCCTTTTCACTTTTTCTCACTCACATTGGGCCACATGTCAGTGTGTGTCACAGTGCTGTCACATATTGTTGCAGTGTTGAATGCTCTTACAAGAAGGCAGGGAGTGAATGTCTGAGACCATGCTGTGAATGTGTGGAGAACATTAAGCGGTATGATGAGGGAACATTTTGGGTAACACTTCATTTGTGAGTTTGCGCATAAGACTGTCATTAAACTGTCAACCAGTTCATGACACATGTCATTAACATGTCTTTATGAATGTTTATGTCATTTAGTCAATTATGTCATTTTTAATGCAAAGTTGACATAGCTCGAGATGCCTTCATTGTGACAACTTGATATGAACCAAGACAAAAATGTCTTGGTTATGACAACTTGACGTTATCAAACTTAACGAGACTGTTTAGTTTGATATTTTAATATTACATTAAATTGTCATATGTGGTTGGTTTAGACACTGGCTGTCAGCAAACTGTTTTAAGTGTGTCAAGATTGTTCACCCCATCATCAGCTCCATAAAAAATGATGTGTTTAACTCTGAATGTTATTGATTAAGACTTTTTAACAACATGTTTTCACATCTTCTGGATGCAATTTTAAAAGTTTAAGTTTAAAAAAAAAATCTTAATCAACAGCACTGTGAGTTAAACATCGTTTATCTTTTTTTTCTGGAGCTGGTGATGGAAGTGACTAAAGAATGAATGATTTTGCTTCCTTCTAATCTCTGTTGAGAGTTCTGTTACTGATGTCACAACATAAAACTAAACAGTTTCTTAAAGTCTAATAATGTAAAGTTGTCGTAACAAAGACAGGTTATGTTGTCTTGGTGAAGGTGTTGTGACAAAGACATCTCGTACAATCTCACCTTTGCATGAAAGATGACATAATTGACCAAATTACCTTAATGACAACAGTCATAAACATTCGTAAAGACTCCTTCGTGTTCATGATAGGTTTCATGACCTTGTTATGACAGTGTAATGAGGGTCCTATGAACACCACTTAAGAAAAAAGTGTTACCACATTTTGTTAATTCAGCATCAGATGGATATTTGGTTTGACTAACTGTGTGAAGTTGCATTCTTTGATTGTGCATTGAATCATTCTTTTCTTTCACCAACAGTGTTCTTCATTATTTTTTAATGAGAAACCTTGAAAGGCCTGTTCACCCTAGACGGGTCAATCAGAGGCTGTAGAGTTTGTATTTCAGTATCTGTTGTATTCTCAGTGTTGTGTTGTGGTTGAACTCACTCCAAAAGTAAGGGCCACTCCATGCTCACTACCCATGTCACAACAATCACAAATGAACACTAGACTGTTCTCTGATGTCCACGATTCAGATCAACAATAGCACAACCACAGTAGTTACAAGATGGAGCAACTTTTATTGATGACATCCTCCCTCTGTCGCCCCCTCTCTCTTTCAGGGCCGCTCAGCCAGATAAAATCCAGCCTGCTCGGCTCCACCTCCGACTCCAACCTCAACAAGTACAGCACCATCAACAAGATCCCCCTCATCACGCTCAACTTCTCGGAGGCCAACAACGAGAAGAAGTGCCCTTCCCCTCCATCATCTGAGAAAACCATCATCGCCCCAAAGGTCAAAGACCGCACACATAATGTCACCGACAAGGTCACGCAGGTAAGATGCAAACACGGCAAAGCAGAGCTGAGCGTACTCGCCATCAGCTCTGATGGTGGTGTGTTATCATCACTGCAGAGAAAATCGGTTAGCAAATCAGTATCCTGTGTAAAAAAGATTCCATTAAATTATAATTACTTTGATAATTTGGTTAGAAAATGATTATCCTCTCCTTGTCAATCACCCCCAGTTGGATACAGAATGTTTAATTGTTGGTGCAGGAGGTGAAAATAAGACTTTCAATTATTTTTGGAATTAGTTTGTGGGACTTTACAATTGTTCCAAGGACATTATTACTATATTGCTGCTGTTTTCAATCCCAGCTGCTTGTTAATTGATAGATTATCATACTGCTGCTGGTGCTGGTGTTCTCTCCCTGTTAGGGTTTCATCTGCATTTCAGATCAGGTCTAATTATCAGACCTAATTATCAGGTCTGTTATCAAAGGGGGTGCCAAGTTGGCCTCTGCAAAATGCTAAAAAATAATACTAAGTCAGAACATCATTCTTCACATTATAAGCTGTCAGTGTTGACCCGGACCAGACTGCACCTCCCACAAAGCTGCTCTGCTCCTAACATTTAATGCTAACTTATAAAATGACATGTTTTTGAAAAGTAAAAGACCTGATGAGCAGACAAACAGCCCAGCAAACACCCCATCTGGCCAGTAAAACGATGCAGCATGGTTTTACTGCAGCACGTAAGAATGGCTAAGGGTGTCCTAAATGCATTCTCAGATCCGAGACCTTCTCAAATGAGTGTTTAAAACTATCAATGCTTCAGCGTCGCTTGAAACAAAAGCAACCAACAGAGGCTGGAAAAAAAGCTGACTTTGGGTTTTTTAAGACATCTTGCAAAAGGGGGGCCCTGGCCATAAGTTAGTACTATTTGGGAGGCCTTAACATAGAAAAGTTTGGAAACCCTTGGAAAGATTCTAGATTCTTCTTTTTGAACCTTAAAATCCTCCATAAAAGTAGAAGTTTAAACAATACCATGACTGGATGCTGAATTTTAGATGCTGAAACACCATACAATATATCTACAATGAGTTAACGTAACAGTTTCTAAGAATTTTAATTTAATAAATGTCTGCACAGGCACCTGATATCGCTGAGTGAGGTAACACAATGGTGATTGTGCCCTTGCATTTGCAGTTATAAGATTGGGTGTCTGTGGTGTCATTCCAGAAGCAGTACAGAGCTAGTGAAGCATTTTCCATCACCTGCCAGAGAGGGTAGGAGGAGGTAACCCAACAGACTCGCTCTTCAACTCACTTGTGTGTGAAGCGGCATAATGTTTTCTTTCCGGACTCTCCTAATGTTGCTCGTAAACGGTTACTATGGAGGAACAAACAAAGTAAAGATCGATGACTGCAGAATTGTTATGGAGGCGTGGCCCAGGTACCAACTGCCAACTGACTGATGTCACACAGGCAACACTGTTTGAATCTCTTTGCTCCTTACAGAGAACGAAACAGAGATCTTCGTCAAGATGATTACTTTAATATTAGCAAATACATCTGCCTAGTTCTAGTTCAGCGAAGCAGTTTGGATCAAATTATGTTCCATCCACAGTAAAATTCTCATAAAACAAAACAAATTCGTTTCCCCCTCTTTAAATTGAATGTGAATCACTCTCTGACTTTTATAAAAAGCAATCTTTCAAACAACGCACAAGGCAATTATTTTCAGTGTTGTATAAACTACATCCAGCCATCTGTTAGTAAGTTCTTTGTCGTGATTATTATGGGTACTTTGCCTGAAACTAAAAATAAAAAACAATTAAGAACAGTAGTGGGCACATATAGTTTGCATTTATTAATAATTCATACCACCAATTATTTGCTGACTGACTAAGGTTGTACAGTCTGGAGAGGAGAGACATTGGAATTCAATGGTGATGCTCATCATAAAATCATTTACTATCATCACAAATCACACTGGCACAGATTGAGCAGCTGATGAAGTCAGCAGATTGCATCCACCCCCCATCCTGTCCTCGCCCCACCTGCCCTCTGCGTGCCTCAGGATGATTAATTGAAACTCAAGGGGTCTGATACGTAAAACGGCAGAGGTGTCTATCACTTGCAGCAGATAATCAGGGATACTCTTACCGCTGCCAGACAGTGTCCAGAGCTCGGGCCATATTTCTAAAGTTACGGACAGGGTTAGAGGTTATTCTCACCTTCCACGCCACGGCTGAGAGGCAGCGCAGAGTGAGACGGGGACTGTAAGTTAATGTATTCCCCGGGGTAGGCCGAAGCTGCCCCAAACCACTGATTAGGTCTCGGTTTTGCATTTTGCCCATTAAGGGTGTAACGGATAGAGGGCACAGAAATTGACCCCTGTTCGCACTCAAAGGCAACTTCAGCTGTGGGCCTTCGACTGCAGCCAGAGGCAGAGACAGAGCAGAGCACAGTGCAGCACACTGACCTCTCCATCCAGCAGTAAAGTCAAAGTTATTAAGCAGCACAGAGAGCAGACTTGTTAATTTGGTTTAATGGACTTTTGTAACATGTAGCAAACTGGAGGACCTGGAAACCAGTTGCTGTGGTCTGCTTTGTTGTAGGGTAGTCTGTGTATAAAACAATTTGTGTGTAAATTAGCAGATTACTGGCAATGTGGTCTAAGATTATGGCTTGGATGGAACACTTATTTCCCAGTTTGAGATTCTCACAATACTTGGTTTCTTGTTCAATATATATTGCGATTCCTAAGTATTGCGATTCTACAAGTACTGTGATTTGATTCTTTTGGGTTTTATTTCAGCAGCATCATTTCTATGCTTGTGATTTTTGCGTAAACTTGTTCAGAATGAGAGGGAAAGAAATAGAGAGAGTCCACTTGACAAAAATACCGCCCTTCACCCGATTTCTTCGTGCCTCTGACATAGTCTACAGATATAGACCTTGAAACTGTAATGAAAGGTGTCATCTGGCCGGTATGTTGTCAATATCACTGTGAACAGATCATTCTCACCGTCTATATAAAGAGTCTCTGCAGCCGTGCGGGAGACGTTATGCAGGTTAAAGAGAAGAGATAGGGAAAGAGGAGAGGGAGAAAAAGAGGAGAGGACATGAGTAGAGAGGGCAAGAAAAAGTGATATAAGAGGGCAGAACAAAGGTTGGGAAAAGGAAAAGGTGGGGAGGAGAAAGAGAAGAGGAAAGAAAAAAGAGGCCAAGGCCTGCGGTAACCTGTGATAATGTTTTATTATGAGCATACAGTTTATTTATTTATTTATTTTTTAATTTTGAAGTAATGAAGTGTGTTTTGCAGCGATCAGTTTTTATCACTGGGGTTTGGTGGCTTGGAGGAGAGTGAAATAACAGCTGGTCCTTTTCACTTGTAATTCAGTGCAGCAAGAGTCGCTTTCAACCAAACCAGAGGTGGTGGCTGCTGGAACAGTGGTTGGACTAAACAAAGCGATTTTGTTGTGATTTTGTTGTTGTTTTTCTGTTACATTTGGATGAAGTGTGTTTTGATGAGTTAACAAGGCAATTATGATCGTGATAGTTTGGTGAAAGAGCAAAACTTGAAGTCAGAATACGGCTGCATTTTTCTGTTTAATGAGGGGAATGGATGTCAGAATATTTCCTTTCTTGACAGTTTGTGAGTTTATTTTGTTCTTTTATTAACTTTAACAGAATATAGAGAACTCCCCACTCACATATATCTCCCAGACTGAAACTGAATACTGTTTAATGTGTTGTCACAGTGTTATCGCCTACTTCCGTACAATTACTGGTATGCCTGGAAATTAACTGTCAAATACACATTTCTGTGGTTAGACTGGTAGTTATACCAGTAAGTCTTTAGCTCCTCTCCCCTTTTGCTCCATCTCTGACTGAGCATATGGTATTCAACACACTCATTTCTGTGTTTTGCTTACTGCATGCTGTTAAGCATTAAAATGATCATAGTAATAAACAGATAAATAAACCATGGGGGGATTGCAGCGTATCCCCATCTTCCACAGTTTAGGACTGCAAACAGCTCTCCAGACACCTGACTGTGAGCAACACAAAGAAACAGCAGATGTCTTGAAACCGACTCCGGACCCCTCTGAGTTCATCTGAAGCCACGATCAAGGCGTGCGAACAGACACGCTCTCATCTGGCCTTGGCTGCCTTCACAGCAGATGGAGGGTTCACCCAGGAAGACAGAAGCAGCTCTCATGCTGTTTCTTACATTTTGAACATCTCAGTGCATGCAGTTCAAGTCTTAGATACCCACAACTTTCTATTTAATGTCTCATTTTAAACTTCTCAGGGCTATCTAAAGCTGAACATGGAGTCAAAACAGCAGTACATGAATCATTTTTGATGATGGAAACCACGTGATTAACCACAGGAACATGAAACAACACTCCACTCTTATAAATAATACCCCAGCCCTGACAGTGCAGAGCAAAAAGAACTTTAGAAGGGGAGAGAGCTAATGCTCATTTGCATATCGTTTGAGGCCAAGCCAAACACACAACGAGCCCTCCATTATCCCACAAGAGAGAGTTCATTTGCGCCAAGTGCGCATAGCTACAGTAGGTAGGTTAAATAATTAAGATGTGATCTTTTATTTAGGAACAGATTGGCTGCAACACGTTAATCCAGAACTGTCATTCTGCCAACCAACCGACTCCTCCCAGGCTTCCTAGCGGGCCGAGGGGTAATGTATCCATGCATGCAGAGCGCTGTTGGTGCAGTGCAGAGTTACCATCTTGTTTGTATCATCATAAGCTGCGTGATGGCAGAACGTTTGTGTCAGTGCACAAATTAAGATACATGCAACAAAAATGTAAGTGAAACACTTGTTTTTGCTCCCATTTTTCACGAGTTGAAATAAAAAAGGAGACTTCTTCTATGCTTACCAAAGGTTTATTTCTTTCAAATTTTGTTCACAAATGTTGCTCACAAATTTCACTTCACCTTTGCTAATTTAATCCATCCTCCTCACATTATTGCACAGGCGTGCCTTAGTCTGGTGGTTTTCAACCTAATAAATGTCTTTTTTCAGTGGCCTTTTATCATGACCAGTCCAAGACACATCTGTGCAATAATCATGCTGTATGCCACACCTTTCAGGTGGATGGGGTATTTTGGCAAAGGACAAGTGCTCACAAACAGGGATTGAGAGAAAAAACCCTTTTGTGTGCATAGATGATGCCTTGCAAGTGTTCCATTTATATTTTATTCGAGTATATTTTATTTAAAAGGGACCATGTAAAGTTTAGAACATGAATGTCATAATCTGATGTACTGTACCAGATGATAGCTTTAAGCTAATTTGCATCTGTAGTCCCTTGGCAGGTCAGAACAAAGGAACAGTACAACAACATAATATAAACTGATACAAAAAAGACATGCAATACAAAGCTTTACACAATAGTACATGACAAAAGTGCGCTTGTCAAATAAAAGCAAATCACAACAACCATGAGACAGGATTCAAGGTCAGTGAGTGCAGAGCTGAGCAGCTTTTAACATACTTTTCATGTTGGTTTTGAAAGCGCTGATAGAGCCGCAGCTCCTTACATCGTCAGATGGGTGTTGGTGGCTTTTACAGGAAAAGCTGATTGCCCAAATCCGGTGTGGTGAAATGATAATATAATTTACTGAGCGAGTATACACAAGGACACTGAAAGAGTGGCCAAACCATTTAATTCTCCAAGCTCAGTAAATTATATTTATCCAGTACCCTAACGTGATGAAATTGCAGTGGCTTTTTGTCCAGAGTTTGTTTGTATGAGGACTCAAGAGAGACTTATGGCTGTTTCCTGCCCACAACATGTAATGCAATAAGACATGCAGGAAAGTATCATAACATGAAGAGAGACAGTTTATAGCTCTAACATTTGCCAAGTTGTAGAACAAGTTTACATGTTTCTTAAAGGGATAGTTCAGATTATTTGAAGTGAGGTTGAGATAATTTTACCTCACAGAAAATGTGAGTTGCTGGTCCATCTCTGCCTTGATCAATTAGTTTGTTTGTATTACTTTGGAAATAGAGTTTCGTTGAATTCCCATCAGAAAAGTCTGTCTGATGGTAAAGTAAAGCAGTGAAAATATTCTAAATATAGCGTACACTTAAACTGATATTGATTTTTTAAGTGGACCTGGCTAAAATGCCTTTAGTTGTTGACTCTGTCCACAGTAGTACATTGCTCACCTTCTGTGCTGGTGCCCCTCTGCTTCTCCAAACTGGGGATGTGTCTACCACCATCTATTGCAGGTAATACACTGATTATCGATAAGTAATTCATGCTCCCTGACATGAAATAATCCAAACCATTCCTTCAAAATTTGGATTAAATAGTACTGTGTTCAAGCTTTTCTGCATAATTTCCAACAGAAATCAATTTAAAAACATGTAAATCAGAGCGCAGTTATTAACACAATTACACATCATGTTGTGAGCGTAATGAAACGATTATTTGAAACACCCGCTTTTAATGAAATGGCAGCTCGCTGAATAATAGAAGACATTCTCCTTCTCTGCCCGTTGTTTTCTAATCGATTTCAAAGGTTATCCCGTATCACAGGGTAAAAGCGTTTGACCCTCCCCATCACACAGAGGGCAAGATTTTCTAATAACCAATTCAGTTATTAACACTTCAGCCTTTTCTTGTGCCATACATCATCGTCCAGTCCCCCAGTCCTCTCGTCTCACTCACAGGGGTTATGAAGGTGACCAGGCCAGGGACAAGGCGACATGGACGCCAAAATAGAGCCAGTTCAGCTTCTTCATTTCTTTTGCTCACTCGTACACAGTAATTGTCTTTATGCCCTTGCAGCTCGTGTACTTTACCTACCCCTCTCTCTTTGCATTCCTCCTTCGAGCTTCAATAATCAGCAGTGAAAGCCATGGCCTGAAAACTCCTGGCTATTGAAGTGTCAGACACTTAGATGAATAGATGTATCCTCTGCCCGCACCTATAATTACCTGCAAGTCATTGAGACTCTTATCCGAAATGGTCCATGACGCTGCTGTAATATTGATGTTAAAAGCCATTCGGGTATATATGGTAACTGCAATAACAAGAGATAATGATAGTGACATTCTGGCTCGCTGGAATTGATTATACCTCCGTCCTCGATGCAAAACACTGTGAGGATTTTATGCATGCAGTTTGTTTTTTGAAGTTTTCTGTAGACAATTCATGCACATTTTTTCCTTGTTTGTATTTTTGTCCCGAAACTGTTTTGTTCTCTGTTCTGATGCAAAGTTATGCACAACTTCCCAGGTATTTTTTATCTCACAAGTGATCATGATAAACATTTTATTCCCACACCAGCAGCTGTAATCTTACAACTTTCTCAAGGTTGTGAAACCAGGGCTCTAGAGTAGCCTGCTCCTGTACAGATTATGTGAAACATTTTCCATTTATATAATATTTATTCAATTTATACAACTTCCCAGGCATTTTTATTGCACAAGTAATAAGTAATGAATGGATTGTTTGAAAGAAAGCAATACATATAATTTCCTTCTTTTTTTTTTTTTTATCTCAAAAGTGATCACAATAAACATTTTATTGCCACAATTGTGGCTGTAATCTAAGGATTTTCTCAAGGTTATGAAACCATGCCTCTAAAGCAATATGCTCCTGTATGGATTATGTGAAATATTTTTTCTCTTTATGCAATATTTGTACAATTTAATACAATTCATACAGCTTCCCAGTTATTTTTATCTCACAAGTGATCATGACAAAGATTTTATTCCCTCAACAGCAGCTGTAATCTTAGGATTTTCTCAAGGTTAGGAAACCATGACTCTAAAGTAGCCTGCTCCTTTATGGATTATATGTTTTAATACATAGTTAAAATTTCAAATTATTAGACTAGAAGCTGTTTTTTTCATCCTTCACTTAACACATGCATGATTTATTACGGGCAGTGGGAAATTCATGCCTCAAGTAATCTGCTCATGCAAGATTTTCTTTAAAGAGATGATGTTGAACTGCAGAATGTTTCAGTCTGTACAGTGTGTACAGTCTTGGTGTTGAAGTTCAGCTCCTAAAGCCAGATTATTCACATATCAACAAACATGACCTTTACTTGACCTAATCTTCAGTCATATGTCATAATGCAATCCCACATACAAGCACGCACAACAATGTAAAAGCACGCAAACTCTAATGCATGTTGGCTTATATTGAACTGTATTTACATTTTACTGAATTTAATCTGTTTTCTCGCACCACAAGGCATGTTTTAGATTCCTCTGCTGTTCACCATTCTGACCTCATCTAAATGGTAAAGTTTATGCAGATTTACAGTACAGTGGAGAATCTGAGGATAATTTTGCTTGGTTTACAAATCCCATGGCTTTCCTTAAGGATATGGAGCAGCCAGCCAGTTAGAAAAAAGTAGCCAGCCAGGGAGATCTGGGGGACATGCCCCCATTCTAATGCCACAGTTCCATCCATTATTGCACATTATAATGAGTTTGCCAGATTGTAAACATGTAGTGAATTATTGTAAAGGAAAATTAGTCTTCTTCTGAGTGTGTAAACCTGCTACAATGAATCAATATCGAATGAGAGACCTACAGAAGCAAATATCAGCGTTAGCTAGCAAGCTAACTGCTACCATCAATTCCATCATCATATGTATTAATATTTCACTAAAAACTAAAAAAAGAAAGAATCATCAAAATCAAGATATTATGACTTTTAGTTCTAAAAATGCTGGCTCCTACATTTCCCACAGTGCAACTTGATAACATCTTTTCTTAGACCTTCCTTGTCCTGTAATACCGCCCATATCTTTTGAGCTTGCACTTTTCTCTCAAATGTATTAAGGGTTTTGGCTGTTCCACAAGAAAACAGAATAATAAAAGTGATAAAATATCAATGGGATGAGATATTAAATTCTCCATCTTCCTCCTCAGGTTCTCTCTCTGGGTGCAGACGTGCTGCCTGAGTACAAGCTCCAAACGCCACGCATCGACAAGTGGACCATCCTTCATTACAGTCCCTTCAAAGCAGTGTGGGACTGGCTGATCCTGTTGCTTGTCATCTATACGGCAATTTTCACGCCTTACTCTGCTGCCTTCCTCCTCAACGACATCGAGGAGCAGAGGAGGCGGGAGTGCGGCTACTCCTGCTCGCCCCTCAACGTGGTGGACCTGATCGTGGACATTATGTTCATTGTGGACATCCTCATAAACTTCAGGACCACATATGTCAACATCAACGAGGAGGTCGTCAGCCACCCCGCCAAGATTGCCATCCACTACTTCAAAGGCTGGTTCCTCATAGACATGGTGGCCGCCATCCCGTTTGACCTGCTCATCTTTGGCTCAGGATCAGATGAGGTGAGGAGGGGGTGATCAATCAGTCAGTATTGTCAAACTGAGGGATAATGATACATTCATAAGTATCATAAAGTAGATTGTGTCAGTCAATCAACAAATCAATCAGCTCGTCTATTATTTGGCTTCTCTTACAAATGAAATGCAGGGTCAACCAATATTCTTTTAGGTGCAGATTCCAATTTGTAATCAAGGAAATTAATAACTGATATTTGGAACCGACATTTGCAGTAAAAATTAACATCTTTATGTTAAATTTAGAATAGCAAAATTTTCTAATAGGCTGTCATTTAACGGCAAAGAACCACTTATGTAGGTTATAATGATTATTTTTGCATCAACATTTTCATTTTCATTGAAAAAAAAAATCATGACGATGTCTGGACCAAACAAACTGCAGCACTACAGTACTTTATTATAATGCTGTTTTGTCACGCATTTTCCTTCATCAAAAAACTGCAACTTCTGCGATTTGGATATTGCACTTGCCCATATTGCAATTTCAATAATATTTCAATTAATTGTGCAGCCCCAGTTAGATTTGTCTGTCTTACATGCAGAAATAATTGTGTGTGTGTCTGTGAACGACACATTTGCCTGCTTAATCTTGATACCACTCATAATCCTGGAAATGATCCACCAGTAAATTGGGGAGTTGTTTTGGATGGAGACACAGCGGGAGGACTGGCAGGAACGGACCGTCCTTAGGGAGTTATTAGTGGACATAGAAGTTTTAATTGATCTATGATTTCATGGAACTGCGTCAACTGTGTTTAACTTGTCACTATCCAGCACGCCTGTTGATTAGCAGAAACTGTAGAATAATTAATTCCAACAATGCATTTGATGTGGACAACAGTCAACAGTCTGGTGCTTGTTGCACAAAATGTAACTAGTAAATCTGCTGTGTGTTACTGTGACTTGACAGTGTGCAACAGCACTCCAGTTAGAGACAGAACAGATACTGGCTATTTTAATAGTTGATTATTTGTTTCAGTCATTTTTCAAGCAAAATGTTAAATATTGACTTGTTTCAGCTGCTTAAATGTGAGGATTTGCTGCCTTTCTTTGTCATTTCTGATAGTAAATGAAGAATCTTTGGGTTTTGGACTGTTGGTTGGACAAAAGAAGCTATTTAAAGACTTCACTTTGGGCTCTGGGAAACTTTTTAGAACTAAACGATAACATTGATTAATCATTAAAATAACTGGCAGATTAACTGATAATGAAAATAATCCTCATTTGCAGCTCTAAATTCAAGAGAACCAACTTTCTCACATCGCTTTATTGCACTGCAAAGCTCCTCGTCCCCTCTCGGTCACCGTCTTGTGTGATGACGTGAGGCCGCAGCTCCAGCGGTCATGTTTCTGAGCAGCTTTCTCAAATGTTTAGACCACTAAACCAATCTGACGCTCGGCTGTCACATCTGCTTCACTCCGCTCTGTTTTCATCAGAGGCAGACTGGAAGGGCCTCGGGCAATCCAAATGAGTTAAAAAGGTCTCAGCCCCCCTAACCACTCCGCCTGTGAGAAACTAATGTGTTCATGTACATTATGACACCTCCTCTGTCTTGTTTAAGTTTTAAAAAACATGCAGAGGAGAGATGCACAGGGCAAGTGCACAGTCTCAACAAAAATGTGTTAGAATGTCAGATGCCACACAGAAAAACACCTCAGATTGATGTGTGTGTTGAGGGCGAGGCTCCCCAATGTTGGTCCGCCAGTTTGCAGAGTCATTATTTACCATTAGGTGTGTGTGTCCTGTGTGGGAGTTCGTGGCTGGAGGCTGGCAGTGAGTGGCAGGTGGAGAGAAAAGAGCAGACAGCTGAGCGACGCTGCAGCACGATGTATGTCCTCGTCATACAGCTAGATGACTGGTGCAACGACAGAATGTGTGTTCCCGTTACAGCTCATGTCCAAAGCACACAGTGACAGCATGAGTCAAGTGACAAAAATGTTGTATTTTTAGCTCAAACTGAAAATAACACATCCATGTACAGTTTTAGCTCTTGTCTTTAAGGTGTGTTATTTTAGCTCTTTGTGCAGAGACAGGAGACTATTTTTAGACATAATCTCGTGCACCTTTGTTGCCTGGAAACCATCTCCCACAATATGTTAAGATTTTTTTTATTTCATTAGAAACATAGCAGGTTGAAATCTCCTGTGAGAGGCTCTTTTTCAGTGTGGGATTTCAGCTGTGCAGGCTGGCAAATGAGAAGAAGCGGTGCGGTGCTGAATTTTCCTACAGGAGTCATTTGAGCTCCTCCATCATTTTCATATCAACGTCCTGTTGGGATAAGATGAGATTATTTGCCTATTATGTCCACATTCGCATGTACATAGTGTTTAAATTTGAGGTAATTGCAAATTATGGAGGTTTTGGCCTCTGAGCCAGAATTCAAATGTTATTTTCTTTAATCCTGGGCAGGGTAGAGTAGATTTGTGCAAGACTTCTTACCCAATATGTTTTTCAGGCATGGGTGATTTTACTTAAATATGAGGAGATTTTTTGCCTCAGTAGTCCCAAACACTCACAAGAGAAATCTTTTTCAGTGTCTATTAACATAAACAAGTCCAGAGAGCCAGACTTTTATTTGTTGTCAATGAAGCAGTTCCACAAAATTTATCATGCCAATGATTATTAATAATTATTAATGAACTGCATCTCAACCTGGTGCAAGAGCTTGTTCTACTCACAAATTATTTAATTCACATTTTGAGCTCAAAGTGGACCACATTCACAGATTTTCTCTATATATCACATTTCCACACAGACTAAACAAGCTATGCCTTCAATCTTTGCATTTGTATTGTCAGATTGTAGAACGTGCATTGCCTTTTGTTAAAGCCAACTGTACAGAAACGCACTCCAGCTCTATTATGCTGCAAAACCTGCAGCAACGTCTGTGCTAAACAAAGCAGAAAGAGGAGGCAGGTTCATTGTAACAAGCAGCCCCCACAGTCTCATTTCTGCCCTGCTGGAATTGTGCACACCGTCAGAATAGAAAAGAAAGAGAAACGAGAGATTTTATTCTACCTACTCAAACAATAACATAGTTGTTGTGCACAGCATGTTTTCTTTGTAGATTAGATGAATAAGCAAAACAGTGTTGTTGACTTGTTCTGTGACCTGTGCAACGCTTGTGTATAGAGGGAATGTGACCACTTGGCTGGAAGGGTTAGGAGGAATCAATATTTTCACATTAACAACGGATTGCATGATTACGTGGATGTGAAAGGTGTTGCTCGCTGTGATGAACCCACAGAGATTTATTGCCAATTCTGCAGTTCCCCTCAGCTCTACAGAGATTTTCAGCAGCTTTCAGCTCTTGTTTTTTGTTTTATGGGATACAACTTTTCTGCTTTGCCCTCTCTGCTCTTGTCAGCGTTGTTTTCAGTGAAAAAGCTCTAAAATGTCAGTGGCAGACAGACACATTTAGAGAGTATCTGGTGAACATAGTGGAGATTTTAGCAGCTAAAGAGTCTGATATTTCCCTCAGGAGTTTGTGAAGAGCAAAACAGAGCTAAAAGGAGAGTAAATATTGGGCTTGCATTCATCAGGTGGACACAAACACAACTCCAATCGAATGCTAATGTTGCTCCGTAACTGCTGAATGTGTCAATAAGCAACTGTTTTTCAAGCTGGACCCTATTTTCCCCTCTCGATTGGTTGTTAACCCTTTAAAACACAGAAAATCACACAATAACACAAGCAAAACTAATTGGTAAACAAAGCAGTAGACCAAAGAGGTAAAATGACAAGTAAAAACAGAACAAAAATTAATTGAATACCTGGAAAATATTCCCATTAGTCAAAAACCATGTAGATTAGTTTTGAGCCAAAAATTGAATCTTGCCTTGGGTATTTTATTTGTTTCTTGCTCTTCCAATTGAATTAAGTGATAAACAATTTAACAAATGGGATATATTATTATCACAGTACCTTTGACAAATGGAAAAAAAACAAGGATAAGATTTTAAACTCTTGAACTGAGGAAGGACAAGGGAGGACTTGCACTCTCCTGCTTAAAAGACTGTTATATATCCGTCCATTTGAGGATCTTGTTTTGTTAGATTATCAATCAAGATGGAAAGAAACTGAGGAGAACATGTCCGGGGGCAATTCTAATTCAGGCAGGGTTAGGGGATAAAAGACTAATTAAAAGCTTGATGGAAACAGGTAATAAGTGGATCAACTTATCTCTGAAAACATGGTTAAATATTATCACAGAGAGTGGCTTGTTTGAAGAGATAAAGATTCTGAGATGATGCTCTCTGACCTTGACTTTACCCCAAAACAAATTGGATGCAAGCCAAATGAGAAGGGCTAATCAGTGCCTCTCCTCATACTGTACTCTTATTTTGATCAGGAGACACTGTAGTTTTCAGACACTGAAAAAACTACACAGGTTATACTGACGTCTTTAGGTTTATTCGAATACAACATCACGTCAAGAGTTTGATGTTAGAAAGTCAAAAGGCATATGAAAACAGCCTATTGAAGAATACAACCCCAATGTGGAAAACATAAATAAAAACAGAAGGCAATGATTTACCAAAACTTACAACCTATATTCAGTTCATTATAAAACAGATATTTAATGTTATAATATTAAACCAAAACCAAATGTGGACTCATCAGACCACAGCACACTTTTCCACTTCGCGTCCATTTCAGACAAGCTCGGGCGCAGAAAAGCTTGCAGCGTTTCTGGATGTTGTTGATATATGGCTTTTGATTTGCATGGTAGAGTCTTAACTTGCATTTGTATATGCAGCGGCAAACTGTTTCTGACACCGTTTTTCCAAAGGTTCCTGGGCCCATGTCGTATCCTTTATACAATTATGTAGCTATTTAATTCAGTTTTTAAACCAGTGCTGCCTGAGGGGTCAAAGGTCTCAGGCATTCGATGCCCTTGCCACTTACGTGCAGAGATTTCTCTGGATTCTTTGAATCTTAATGATATCATGGATTATAGATGGTGGAGAAATGTTACTCTTAAACTCCTGGACTATTTGCTCCCACATATTTTTTAGAAAGTCAGTCAAAGTCAAAAATGATCTGCAAAACACTGCATTCTGTTTTTATTTACATTTTACACCCAACTTTTTTGGAATTGGGGTTGTTCTGACTAATATTTGATAGCATGTTTTGTCCATGTACAAAGAGTCTAAAGGTTACATCACAATCTTGGTTGACTCTTGGTGTTTTAAAGTGGTCAGGCAAGCCTGGAAAGCCACAGTGGCAGATGGCCAGAGGGATATTCAGCGGATATGTTTTATACAGCTGGTTGCTAATGGAAGCTTTAGCTTCTCTCCTCAGCCCCAAACGCCTCCGACTTACTGTAAGCCCAGATTTTAATCAACATTACACTGTGTGGGCCACATCATACAGCGTGTGCTGTGTCATCTGTACAGGTCACTCAGGCAGACTCAGCGGCACTACACCTACAGGCAGTGCATGCTCACAGGCGACGTTCACTGGATAATTTAGGGCTCATCTGTTTCTATATATGATTCATTCACTGTTCGCTCAGTTGTCAGTGAAAGGGCGCGCTGGCCGGATGCACAGCAGTGAATGATGGCGGTGATTTAGGGGTGAGATTGGGAGGACGGAGGCTCTTTAATGGACCCATCAGAAGCAGCTACAGCTCTCTCCCTCACCATGACGGAGACATACTCTCCCTCATGAATCATTTTCCTTCCAAAAAAAAAAAAAAAAAAAAAAAAAGACACCACCCTGCTAGCTTTTAATACTTTGAATAACCTATGTCATGTTTACTTTCACCTGTACAAGAAGCGGAAATAAGCAAGCGTAGATGTGAGGAAGCACAATTACAGCAGGAGGCTGCGGGTAATGATTTCCCTGAGGATATTAGGATAATTGTCAGATGTGATAGGGAGTGGTAGGACCTATTAGTGTCCTCTAAGACTCACTTATTGTGTTTACAGATTGCACGACACTAATAGATCGCAAGTTGTATCATGGCCCTTTTTTCCCCCAACTTCCCCTCCCATAGTCTGTGTGTTAATTCAGCCTGGCTAGAAAATTGAGACGGGAGGATTAAAGTGCAATTAAAGAGAACAGAAGGCACTGTGTGTACATTGTAATGTATGCACGCGAGTCTGTTTGTGTATGCATTCTCAGGGGTGGCTTAGATGCCGCTGCCTTCCCATTGACTGGTTTCGCTTTGACAAAGGCAGATTTTTATGGTTTTAGAGCTCACTTTGCCATCGTCATGCAGTTTCATCATCAGCCAAATGAATGAATCACCAACCTCTCCCTCTCCTCTTTGCGTGCCAGCCGGTTCCACTAAAAGCCAGCTCCATACCGACATTCATGCTTTGCAGAGCCACAGGCTGCAGTGTCTTAGTCAGTGACGTTGTGTTGACACTGAGGGATGCTGAGACCTTGAAAGATCTGTTTACACCAGCAGGAATGATCCACTGTCTAGCCTGTGCGTCTCGTATGTGCGGTGTGTGAATAAGATTAAGCGTTCCTAAGCTGCATATGTTTTTGAATCTCTAATCCAGAGATGACTGTCCTCCTGACCCTGACCTTAACCTCTGACTCTGAAACAAGACAAACAACTTGTTCACTTTGACTGCAAGAAAAAGGTTGTTGTCAGGGTCAAGAGAGGGATGATGCTAATCTTTCTGTTGCTGCTGTGTTGAAATCAGATCAGAAACCCCTTGTCTGATGTGGAAGTTTTGCTTTTGCATTGTAGTGGCACAAAGGGTTGAATTTTTAAATGTTTAATGGAAATGCTGCTGATTTATTTTAGTTTATGTACATATATGGTTTTAGATTAACTTTAGAAGTTACTTAAAAGTCAAGTCAACGTCTGAGGATGACTGGGTTTCATAATTTACCAGTTGATCTACAGGAGAAGGGAGGAACATAAAACCAGATGAAGAGTGGCTGAAAGTAAATAATGAAACGACTGAAGGATGCAAGGATACAAGGCAATTTATTTATCATTTACAGCAAGGTTGTGTAATGAGATTTCGATGTAGTTCCCTCTTGAGTGATCGATTGGACTGAAGAGATAAACAAAAATATAGAACAAACTAATTAATAAGGTGGGATGCTAAAGATGAATTGATCAGCCTCACAGCCTGAGGGAAGAAGCTGCTCTTTGCTCTGGTGGTAGGGCAGCCGACACCCCTGGATCTTCTGCTTGATGGCTGCAGTTTGGCTGTGTTTGTAAGGCTGGGGTGGGTTTTGTCTTTTAGTATCCTCTGGGCTCTGCTCAGGCATCTCATCTCCCCGATATCAGTGATGATCTCTGTGATGTTGATTCACAGGAACCTAAGACTGTTCACCTGCTCCACCTCAGCTCCACTGATGTAGACAGGAGTATAAGTCTTTGTGTCGTCGTTTTTGAGGTGCCATTCTCCCTATTATAAGTCTGTGCACCATCAAAATGATTTAGAAGCTGTTATATTAAAGTAATATACTGTGGTTGCTTTAAAGAGATATTGCCCTTTTTTGAGATATAACTAAACTATAACTAAATTATATGACTGTACTGTGATAAATCACATTAATGTTGGTGTTAATATTGACATTTCTTACCAAACTTATAAAACATCAGCCTTTATTGGGTTGAATCTCCTGCCTCCAAACTAGCTCCGCGTCGAGCAGCTTCAACTGTAAAACACTGCTCACACATTGATGCATCAGTATTAATCTAATATATCAGTCACAGGGTACCCTTTACTGCATAATGAGTTTTTGATGCTTCAGGTGCTTTGAGCTCATAATACAAATAGTCTAGCAGGGACAACAACAGATATTAGGACATTTTAACATCCACACATCAGCCTGTGGGGGGTTTTACACACACATTCAAGTGACAAACTGAATCCTGCATATTTTTCTGTTTGTTTTTCTCCCTAGACAACCACTCTGATTGGCCTACTAAAGACGGCCCGCCTCCTACGGCTGGTACGAGTCGCCCGTAAGCTGGACCGCTACTCAGAGTATGGTGCTGCCGTCCTCATGCTGCTCATGTGCATCTTTGCCCTCATCGCCCATTGGCTGGCCTGCATATGGTACGCCATCGGCAACGTGGAGAAGCCTTACCTGGAGCATAAGATTGGGTGGCTGGACAACCTGGGCGTGTCGATAGGTGATCTTTCTTACTTTTCTGTTCTATTTTTAACACCATTTTTTGATACCAAATCCATTTTTTTATGCATGTGTTCTTTTTGTTCATTGCAGGAAAAAAATACAACTACAGTGACCCCAGCTCAGGCCCCTCCATCAAAGATAAGTACGTCACAGCTCTCTACTTCACCTTCAGCAGTCTGACCAGTGTGGGCTTTGGGAATGTTTCCCCCAACACCAACTCTGAGAAGATCTTCTCCATCTGCGTCATGCTCATTGGATGTGAGTGACAGCTGAGTCACAGTACAAACAGTACTTCAAACCTGTTATTACTGAAACCCTCTGTAGTTAAGGTTGGAGCTGTTGAAAATCTACCAGACCAGACCAGGAAGTACATTTTACATATAAACATGATGAAACAAACCATGAAATATTAAGATTTACTCAATAAGTAAACACTGAATATTAAATCTACTATTATCACCTCCTAGTTTTAATGCATTTCCCCTGTATGAAAGCTTTTACAGGACATCAGGTAGGTCTTTCCTTGAGAAAATGCTGACACACAGGAAGCAGCAGTGGTTTATTTGGTCATTACTGTGCATGAGCAGCTTTAGCCACCGTGGCTCAATGGTCCCTTGTATGGCTTCTCTCCCAGCTCTAATGTACGCCAGCATCTTTGGGAATGTGTCCGCCATCATCCAGAGGTTGTATTCAGGTACGGCCAGGTATCACCTCCAGATGCTCCGTGTCAAAGAATTCATCCGCTTCCACCAGATCCCAAACCCGCTGAGGCAGAGGCTGGAGGAGTATTTCCAACACGCCTGGACGTACACCAACGGCATCGACATGAATATGGTACGAGAGGAAACACGTGTGTACCAGTGTGCCTTTTTTTTTTGTTATTTTACCTCAATATATAACTTTAAGTTTGTTGTTGCTTTCTTCTGTTGCTTTTCTCTCTTTCCAATATCATTTGTGCAAGTTTGAATCATTTCTGCCCAGTTTCCTGTCCCCCGAAAAAATGCTCTTACCACATCGTGAAGCAATCTCGCTATGTCACTGGCATAGTATAATGTTTTCATCGCAATTATACTGTGCAATGTTCAGTCATAGCCACAATGAAATGAAAGCCACAGTTACTGCTGATGCAGACAGTAACTGTGGCTTTCCTCATCATGATACTGTTCATGGTACTTATATAAGTTTGTCTTTTCCATGTCTGCCTCATGTCTAATGGAATGACCCCACCACTCTGGTAAGAGCAGGAGGTACATGTGTTAACCCAACTAATGTTGATTTGAATGTTCCTCAGTGGTAGAACTTCATCTAGCTGTGTCTGATACCAGTAGTCCTTTTAGCCTTTAACTTTTTTGTGAAGATAGTGTTAAAGGGATAGTTTGGATTATTTGAAGTGGAGTTGTATGAGGTACTTATCCATATCAGTGTGTTTTCTACAGTAGATGGGGTTCGACACACCACTAATTTGGAAAAGCAGCAGCAGTATCGGTGTAAAAAGTGCAGCAGTGTCAAGTTCAATCAATATCACTTTAAGTGTACACTGTATTAAAAATACTTTTAACAGCTTTACCTTGTCTTTTCTGGTGGGAAACTGCTGTTATATAAGCCAATTATCACTTTTTCTCACCCAAACAGACTTGTTGGTTTCCAGCTGCCTCGTTCTGTTCGTTTGTTTGTGTTATTGTGTGAATCTGAACAAACCTTTTAAAACAAATTCCACATACATAAAATGAAATGGACCAAAAGAAAACCAAATTTTACTTTGTTTCTAATTGATATGAACCTATATTACAAATCACTTGTCAAACTGAATGAATTTTCTTTTTTCTTTTTTCCTCCTCCTGTAACTTTTATTGAATGTTATTTTTTAATTTATTTTTTTTATGTCATAACTGACAATAACTAGACCAGTAACTCCTGTGTTCTTCAAGGTAAAATTAAAGATTTTTTTTCCAGAGGAGTCTGGTTGGTTTGGAGAGATTTCCCTACAGAAAAGGCTGTCTGAGGGTGAGGTAAAGTGGTAAAAATATTCTAAATATAGCGTACACTTAAAATGAGATTACTTATTTAAGCCACCTAAAAAAATCAATAAGTAAAATAAGCTGCTGACCCTGCCCACAGCTGAACATGCATCAGCTTCCTACACCACTGCACCTGCTGCCTCTCCAAACTGGGAATGTGTCGATCACCAGCTACGGTGGTCATACAGCCCTCATCAAACAATCCGAACTATCATTTTAAAGTTTTACTATGTAATTGTTGAATTATTGTCCCAAACCTGCATGTTATTGGAGGACATGTTCCCTCAGTGTCTTATTTGTACATACATGAACACATACTGTAAACAGTAGCTGTGATACCACATCATAGATGCATTTACAGTATCTACCTGTGCATGCCAGTTACTGCAGACGACACACAGAGCACTGAAAGTTTCTCACAGGCCACCTTATGTGTCCATTACCGGCAGACGTGCACGTGGCCTGCCTCGAGGTCCCTCTTTGCATGAAATCTGTGTATTCAAACACAACCCCATGATATTCATCTGGTACCAGAGACAGAGTGAATCACGCCTGTGAGAGTGGGCACAGCCTCGCCGGGTGCTGCCAGGTTTCCCTCCCACTGTGGGAGGCTTGGCTGCACGCTCTGCGGTGGCACCTGCGCTTGCCAAATGTTGTTCAGTCTTTCCTTTCCAAATCTACTGATCAGTTTTTTGTTCCGAGCAAACAAAAAAAGCCTGTCAGAGCCAGAAATCCAGCTCAGGCTACATCTCTTTTTTGCTGTGCTCGTGTCATTAGCACATTGTATTTTTATGTGTGAATGACAAAGATAAGAAATGTGTTTTTTCTTGTTTCAACTGTCCCTTATGTGTCCTCGAAGCCCTTCCCCCTCGCCTTCCAGTGTCTGTTATGGTGTTAAAGTTCACAGTCAGTTCACGTTGTCCGGGGAACATTAGTTGTTTTGTCAGTGGTCACTGTATCTTTGTCTTTACAGGGTAAGTGTAAGTCTATTTTTATGCATCAAAAGTTCTAACAAAAATTGTTACATTTATTTAATTATTTATTGAATCATTTAATACACATATTTTTCATTATATTTTCGACAGTCTCCCAGGCTATCTCGGATGGGTAGGAATGCTTGATCAATCAACATTTGTAATATGTATTTATTTGA
>JAJHUR010072530.1:0-40061 GCA_027495735.1 Lutjanus campechanus | reverse complement strand
AGGGTCTGTGCTCGGATCTCACGATCCTTCGCTATTTAAGTTAAATGGTTAATGCCTCTCAGGCCTTAATTATTTAATTAATCTAATTTTGAGACTGATATTTTTATATTAAGGTTATTGGTCCCTGTTTACAGGGTGGTGCCCCGATTCATTAATTTTATTAACTTTACCAAGTTAATTATTTTTATTATTACAATAATTAATAATTATATTAATAATTATTGATTATTCGCTAATAACCTTGTATGCTCCTCTGGTCACAACACTACCCTCTTAAATATTGAGATTACTCGCTTTACTTCATTTATTATCAAATTAAACAGAATATTTTTAGATCTTAGATTGAAAAAACAAGATATCTAAAGAGATCACCTTGGATGTTGAAAAGCTGGGATAGAAATTTTTCAATATTTTCTGACAGTTTGCAGCCCAAGACTAAATGATACAATTAACGGTGTGTTGTCATTTGAGAACCACTAATAAATAAATCAATTTGTACAAGGGCAAGTAGATTTCTGAACCACTTGCCTGATAAGGCCAGGGACTCGTGCAGTTCTGGCCACAGAAGAGAGAATTATAAGGGTACCAGAAGCAAGACATGGTCATTCACAGCCTCGGCCAGTAGATGAAAAAGAAATCCTGAAATTACTCTTTCACAAAAAGATATTTTTCTCTTAATTGAGACTTACAGATAAGTGCTGATCCTGTTTAATCCATCTTTTATTGCATTTCTCTTTGTTTTCTGGGGAATTATGGGCCCTAAAGTCTTATATAGACGATATATCCCCCCACTGCCAGTGTCGTACGCTTGTCTTTTTACAGCCAGAGCAGAATCTTGGTGCCCTATCATAATTGCATGCATTGTCCTAGTCTTAATGGGACATTTTCATCATACTGTGATGATTACTAATGTGCAGAGCATGTTAAATTATATTAAATTAGACAAGTTAAGATCTCAGCACAGGTCACATTATCCGCTCTAGACAATTTATGCACTTTGAGCACTATTTCCTTCAGCAGTATAAATAAAAAAGAGAAAATTAAAAGAAAAATCACATATTACTTTATGTCTGAGTGCAAAGACGAGGGGATATGTGATCTTTGTAATCAATACCAAAGATAAATGTGACTTTCATGGACATACAGAAAAACTGAGAGGACTCCCACTATATACAGGGGGATTAATGAGCAAAAGAACTTTAGAGCTATCTGAGTTTAAGCATATATACCTGGTGGTGCAGTGATTTTATGAGTCAATGGTTATGAAGATTCATCACTCTGACTCTCAGCTTAAACTACCTTTGCAAAGCAGAGCTGTGACTGACAAGGTTACACTGTACTGAGGCTATATAGACCTGCAGTGTGTACCATGTACAAAATGCAGCTCGACTGTGAGCACTTTTATATTTGTTGTTTGGGATTCAAGACCAGACTTTCAGTTTGTCCTTGAATATCTTCAAAGAATCACCCTTGAATAACAATATGTCTGGAGTTACCATATCTTCAGTGTTCGAGTGCGTCAAAGCAAAACCGAGCATGTGCGTACCTTGTCTCCGTGTCCCAGGTGCTCCGTCTTAACGTCAGATAGAGTCTTCCAGTTGGTGTTTCCTCCCCCGCTGCCACCTCTTACCTCTGTCATGGACTCTCCTTCCATGGTATGACCCTCCTTGTCATACCTGTGCGGAAAAGAACGAATACCAGTCACTGTTGGTCTCAAACCAGTCACAGTTAACCAAAGATACAGGAAGGACCGCATCAGCTATATTCACTATTGACCTTTGATTATTTCCTTTTGATTATTTCATCAATTAATTGTTTGGTCCATGAAATGTCAGAAAATAGTAAAAGAAAAAAAAAAAAGAGAATTACAATCTCCATTATTGATCAAGCTGTGTACTTCAAGAAGTAGAAACGGCTGAGGTGATAAAATGAGTAAACATCCTGGACAGGTTTTAACACCAGTTTTTCAAGATGCAGTAACCGATTACCCCTAGTACATGATGCTCCTTCTCCATCTGTGACAACTAATAAAGTGGAGAAATAATAAAAGGGTGGACTGTTTTACACATTTAAATTCCTAACTTTGCAAGTCAGATCTAAGGAAGAAAAAAACATCTGGCCTCTTGCCTTGTTTTGTTGTTAGATTTATTCTGTTCTGCTGTTTATTCAGCCCTTGCAAAAAAAGTAAGTGAATACGCCTGATATAGTTTAATAAATAAACTCTACAGCCCATCACCACATTTACTGAGATAAAAATAAAGAGAAAATTTCCACTTGAGAGATTTATGATGTTGGTATGCTGAGGCCTATTTTCTGGAGCTTTTGGAAGTGGAGCTTTATTCTTTTTCATACATCTCAACCAAAGCAGGAGGCACAATACGCTGCTGTTCACATGGCTGTCAACAGGCTGCAGGCTGTCCATTTAACAGTTAGCTTTAAAAAAAAAAATCGTGTTCCAGGCTGAGCATCCATTTGTGTTTGTCAACGCGGGGATGGCTCAGCTGAGAGCAAGGCAAGCTGAGAGGCTTGTGAAATGAATCAACAGCAGAGGGACAGATGAGCTGGTCGGGGTCAGGGCTGTTACGGTGATATCAGAAACCCATTTTCACCCAATGTTCCCGGTAATTCAGGGAAGACAATAGGAAGCAGCAGAGGGACGGCACAGTGGAAGGAGAAGAAAGATGGGTGGAGGTAAAATGCAGTTGGCGGGGGGGCTGAGTGGGGGAATAAGTTTAAAATGGTCAGAGAGATCAATAGAGCTTACTAATCTGTTGGCCACAAGGCAGAGTGGCGCACAATGGGGAGGTCAGGTTGTAAATACAGCGAGAGCGTGCCTTGCTCCTGGAGGCATGACTAATTGAAAATATCCCCATTAATGGTTCAGACTGCGGCCAGGGCAACGCACAGGCTGCCAATTTCCCACTCCTGCTGACAAATGTGAGCAATTCTTCACGGTGGCACCAGATTCCTCAGTAGTGTACCTGCACGGCTTTGCTTTAATTGTGCAGGCAACCAGTTAGGCGCTTGTGAAAAGATATTCTGACAAATCACATCAGCTGAGATGGAGCTCCTCCTTTCCGTCATGGCTCAACAACTCTCCTCAGACAGATGTTCTACAGAGGAGAAAAATGTAGTGACAACATAGCTGAGATGATTAAAAATGCATCACTTTTTTTTATCCTGCAAGACTGAAAACTAGCGAGGCTTTACTGTGTTACACGGATGCTCCGGACATCTGATTTGACAGATACCCAAAAGGACTGTAAAGCGCTCAACAAGATGCCACCGTGACCGTATCCACTCGCCAAGTTGCTGCTGTTTTTATCACAGAGACAGCAAGGAGCACAGAAAACAGAAATAGCATGGCAGACCGTGATCGTGATGAAGGAGACAAAAAGAGGACAAATTAGACCTGGCAGGAGATGTGCAACAGTCAACTGAAAGTGGGCAGATATCAGCTCAGAGCGGCCCGCCTTCAGTGAGACAAACTATCTTCAGAACACCGAGATAGATGACTGGAGGTTGGCAGGCAGACATGCGTGTTCATGGCATAGACATGTCAAATGTCACTGTGTCAATGAACAGGGACAGGACAGAAGCAGAGACATGTCAGAGGGAGAAGCATGAGGGGGATGATGGGAAAGTCTCCATAAGCAGAGTTCTCAGCTCCGGGCTAAGACTCTAATGCCTGGGCTGAGAGTAGCAAACACCACAAACACGATTACCCCATGTTGTGTGTGACTTGGTGTTAGCCACTTCATCTGCAGTGAGTGACATGTGGTCAAACATTGAGCTGCCAGCCACAGTGCTACGTTTATTCCAACGTAAACATGGACAAATGCATTATTTTTCTTTATTGTCATTGTGGCTGAATCACAGCCAAGTGTTTATTTCTTCTCATAATAGACAGATCACACAGGCTGCAATTGTAAAACCATTTGTGTAAGAGAACACTGTTGTATAAAAGAGCGAGAAGACAGCAATCTAACATTTACATGTCATTCATACGCCCTAGGACAGTTCTGCATGCATCAGTAGACTCTCAGTGTGTCACAATAGTTGAATTTTGATGAGTTTGTCCTATACAGAGCTCCACAGTAAGTATACCATGGAAAAACAAGTTGTTGTTGTGCTGTAGTATTTTCCTGGTATAAAGGGAATTTAAATAGTACTGTAAGGCAAACTGAACTCTCTGCTAACCTGTTATTTTGCTGTGTTTCAAATAAACTTGACCTCTGCATACCTGTATAAATAAAAGATATCAGAGTGGACAAGTTATTAATCTCACACAGGGTGACAGTTCACATCTCTGTAAACCTTCTCAAAGGTCTTAGAATGTAGCTCCCAGCAGAATTTTCAGTTAGGAGGAGCACTGAAGTTGTCTGGCAAGAATATGTAGCAAAATAAACATCTAGATAAAGTTTCAAACAAGGCTGCAACTAACAATTGTTTTCATGATCAATTCATCTGCCAATTATTTTCACGATGAATCAATAAAGTCCAGTCATGTTTATGAAATGTCAGAAAATAGCGAAAATGTCCAACTCGGCCTTAAGTATTAAGAATTCAAAGTAGGAATCGACAATATTGGATTTCTGTCGATATCCGATATTTTCCAACACATTTTGACCGACTGCCGATGCCAATAATATGCCCCACTGTTAGGGCTGCAACTAAAGATTATTTTCATCATCAATTAATCTGTTGATTATTTTTTTGATTAATTGATTAACTGTGTGTTCTATAAAATGAAAGCAGAAAATATTCACATTTATGGAGGCAAAATTTGGAGCATTTGGATGCTGTCTATTTAAAAATCATGCAAAAAAATTGATTATCAAAATTGTTGGTGAGTATGTTAAGAGTCAATTGATTTTTTTCCACAAAAGTGAAGCAAACATAAAGTCTTTCCTATAATGGAATTACACATTATTATGCCGACTTTTATTGTTATGCTTCAATGGCAGATGCAGACAACAGTACTTTTCAAAATGTACACATTCACCGACATCAAGGGTTCTCTTACAAATCAACTGTAATGATCGGGATTACAGCTCTTAAGAAGGGCAATTACATTTGTTGTGTTGAAGGAATGTAATTTATCTCCTCCTCACATGAGTGATGCTGAGCAATCACTGCTAACAGCAACTCTGCTATCCAATTCGGACATTTCAAAAACCTGCCGGCCTGTCGCATCTGTGAAATGTTCATTTCAGGGCGATAACGAGCTGATATCATCAAGTATCCCACATTCAAAGCACTTCTTTTGTCCAACCGACAGTCTAAAAACCAAAAATATTCAATTGGACATATTTGGCATTTTTTGTTTTACTGAAACTCTAAAATAGTTGCTGAATAAATTCCTATCGATTGACTAATAAACAGAACCAGTTCTGTTAAATATATAATCAACCCTTGAAACACGAATCATAATCCAAGCGTATAATTAAATGGCAGCTGTGTATGCCACTGACATCCAGTAAAGCATCTGGGTGACTTGGTTGAAGGGTACTTTGAATGTTTTAATCATTTATTCTTGTTCATTGCAATCATCACTGTCATTCAGTCAGTTACTGACGCAGTTCAGCTAATAACCCAGAACACCAGTAATTCAGCTAGTAATGCTTCCTCTTTTTTCATATCAATACAGCACAGCGAAACATCCGGGTAAAATAACAAGTCAACGAAATAATGAGACATCGTGTTCACTCAGCTACTGTGTTAAAGCATGTTTGTTTCCTGGCTGGCATAATTACTGCCCTAACTATATGCTGTGGCCTGTACATGTGGAAATACTGCTGCAGTCATGATAAGGAAGACAACAAAAATGTCAGCTTGGACTTGTGTTTCTAAATGAGTCTGTGGTGAACGTCTGAGGGTTGACAGCATCCAGCTTTGAGAATAAACAGTGTAGTTAACTGAGAAGTGACTGCCCTGCCTGACAGAGTGGGAACAGCCAGCATCACCATCTTTAGATGTGCTGTTGCCACCTAATGGACAAGTGCATGAGCACAGTCAGATGGATGAAAGTATGAATGTTAAGTCAGATATTTACATGGGAAATTCTCACTAAGGGGAACAAAGAGGAACATAGTGGAGGTTTAATGTTAGGTTGGCGACCTGTGTCAAGTAATCTCAAACGGAGGGTGAGGGCATGCAGCACATGCACGCTGCCAAAAGACTAAGAACCTAGATTAATCCAGCATCAAGATAATTAGTGCATAGGGCAGCATTCTTATTTATAAGCACGCTGGAAAGTGCTGAGCGGCACCACTAATACTCTGCATGAGTTTGAGTCGACAGCCCACCAAGGATAGACTATTCATTTGAGGAAGTCCCAAAGGTCTGCGCCAAAACACAATCAAATTAAGACGCCTCCGCCTGAGTAAAACAATGATGTTTCAGCAGGCTTGGCTGTACAGTAAAGGCGTATCTTTGTTTGGCTGAGAGAGGAAAGAGCTTGGGGTTCGTCTGCGCAAGATTATATAATAACCACCAAAAGATTCATTCAGGAGTTTAATTGATTTGCGTCCTCGTTTTGTTTTCCATAATTCACATTTTGGCTTACAGAACAACCATTAAGGGACACACTTTGTGTGTCTGGGTACCACCCTGAGACCCGAGCTTATCACCAGCACAACAAAATACACATTATGTATTCAACAGCTGGCAATGTTCCAATGTAAATACACATTAACAACTTCCTTCTCATCACTACCTATCATCTCTGTAAGGCGGCCTTAGAATAACAATAAATAACTAAAGAGGCTATTCTCCCCGTCCTCTTCACAGCGTGAGGCTGGCTGGGCGACAGCTCTCAGACATACTGCATAACGATCTCGTCTTCGCTGTGGTTCTCACTCGGATTGACTTGGATCGAGAGTAATGAGTCGGGTCTGGCCTCCTTCCATCTGTGACTTTAAAACTGTTCATTAGAGGATGCCTTCGAACCTGCAGGAGACCATTGTCCAAAGAGGGTCCAACCCCTCTTCTGCATTGGATAAACCAACACGAGGATTTAAGGATCATTATCTCTGGCTGCCCAAGTGAGAAGTGACTGGAGAAAAGTGAGGAAACAACCCTCTGTCATTAAACAGAAAAGTGCAAAGGAAGTGTAAAACAGCGGGGATGTGGAAGCGTGATTCAGGACTTAATGGCGCTCAGGTAAAAGAAAGCAGAAGACCCAGGAGTGGTCCTGATAATGGAGCACTTTCTATCAATATGCAAATATAAAACAATCCCATCACAAAAAAACCTTAACAGCAGCGCACAGTAGTTGGCATTCTGAGAAATGAAATAAAAATGTGAATTCAGAAAAAGCCAGAGGCTGGAGCTAAAACTATCATCAAGAAATTACCATGAGCCAAGACATCTGATTAAAGAGGCACATTTAAGCATTATTTTGTGATTTGCCTCTTTCTCACCTGCAAAGCAGAGTCACATCTCACTGCTCTGATTATGCAGATCAGGTCCTCCTCTGATCATATAAATACTCACAGCTACATTTGTCAAGGCAGAATAAGAGACCGCACAGGACCTGTCACAAAATAAATGTGTGTTTTTGTCTCTCAGTCCTGAGTGCAGAGTGGGCAGTGGTATTGGGGAGGTAAACAAATGAAACGCTTTGGATGGAATCGATTGGATCTCCACTCTCAAATAGAGACATTTGCTTTCATGTCAGAGAGGAGGGGCAGACCCGGCCTGTTTAAGTGGGATCTATAAGGGGGCCCGATCAATCTGTGTGCGACAGCCCTGGAGTGAGGTTAAGCATCAACCCTGCAACTCTGTCCATGTGACCACTGCATTATCCATCAATCATGTGTCGACAGCCGTACCTATAAACCTTGACATCACATGCTCACCAGGTGATGTCTTTGTTAAAAAATAGATAACAAAAAACAACAAAAATGCTTTTATCCTCACCCCTGGCGAAATACATATAGTACAGTACATTGGGTGCATGCTTATTTTCGGTCATGTTGCACACGAGGGAGAGGAAATAATTTAGAAAAAAAGGAATCGAGGAACTGGCACATGAACCCCCCCCCAAAAAAAGATGAAAGCTTGAGTCTTAAATGTTTCTCAGTAAGAAAAGTCGACGGAAAATCTTCAAGGAATAGACTCGCGTGTCTTAATTGTGTTAGTGCACTATCCAAGTCTGCGTTTGGCTCTAGTGCTCTGAATAAATTCAAACATGATGCAATACACATGACTACATGTACACTTTTAACCACTCAGATTTTAAAGAAGACGATATCTTGGCTAATTTCCACATAATCCCATGTGCTTAAGTGAAAACAAACATGGTGTAATACACACTACTCCATCACACACACCAAGAGTAAAGAAATGCTACAATCAACATAATCACACAGAAATTAGTCTGGATTTCATTTCATCTGGAAAGGCGATTAGAGGAGTAAAAAACGCATTTCCACAGATTAAGTATGATTTCCATTTATATGTATTGCTTCATTGAGGCACCCCCCACATTGTGGCTAATAGGGGAAAACTAATCTTGATAATGAGAATCAGAGCATGCACTCTCACAACTTGGGAAATGGAAACTCGCCACTTAAATCTTCTCACTTCAATTTTAACAGTAACACTTGCATCAAGCAGAGGGAAATGAATAAGAGAAAGCATTCTGGTCTTAAAGGTAAACCATGTTTCATACCTGCTACAGAGGCACTTTGTCATGGTCGTACAATTGCGAGAACATATGAGCAATTTTCTACACTGCATTATCTCTGAACCTCAGGCTCACTTACCAGCCTCGGAGCTTATATGCCTCAGGGATGTCTGGGTTGATCATCAGGGTGCTGCTGAAGGATGCAGACAGGGACCGGCCTCCGAAGTCTGAGAGCTTCGCCCCCTTAATGGCTACAATGGGCTGTCCAGAGCCATCAAACTTCTCAGCCTACACAAAACAAGAGACATGGAGGATCATTAAAACTTTGTTGTTGCTTGTTTTTGTTTGGATTTAATTCCTTCTGTTGTTGGTTTAGCAAATTATGTGTTAGTACTTTTTAAAAAAAAATTAGATTAAAGGACCAGTGTGTAGTATTTAGTGACATCTAGTGGTGAGTTTGCACAGTGCAAACACCTCATCTCTAAGTGTGTAGGAGAACCTATGGTGGCTGTGTCTAAAGCCACTGTTTAGCTTGTCTGTTCTGGGCTACTGTAGAAATATGATGGTGTAATATGGCGACCTCTGCGGAAGAGGATCCGCACAGAACGTTCATTCTTTTGATGAAAATACGATTCTTATTTTAGATGATTATACAGTTATGAATATTATATTCAATGTCTGCCATATTCTGCCAATAAATCCCTGTAAATCTTACACACTGGACCTTAAAGGATCTACAGAAACTAGTGGTGCTGCGAGGCTGTAATTGGGCACATCGGTGCTTTGAGAGAGATGTGAACATCAGCGTGCTAAAATGCTCACAATGACCATGTTAACACGCTGATGATTAGCAGGCATAATGTTAATCATGTTCACATCTTGGTTTAGCATGCTTTGATTCACTAATTGTGGCACTGAGCACAGTGCTACAGCTGAGGCTGATGGGAATGTCATTTCATTTTGCCGGTACAGTATTAATGATAGATGACAATTTATCCAGTGGGGAACATGAACGTCTGTACCTAAATTAATTGCAATCCACCACATGGTTAATGAGATATTTCAGTGAAAACCACAAAGTAAAGGTCAAAGGATAGCCAAAGTCTTTGAATTCATCATCTGGGGACCATAAATGTCTGTAACATATTTCATCTTAATCTACGTAAGCCTGTCACAATAACTACTTTTGTTCGATGATATATTGTCCCCAAATAATTGATAGACATTATCCTAGTAAGGGTGTAACGATTTACTTGTGCGTCAGGTTTAAAGATGGAAGATACAAGTGCACCACTTCAGACAGCCGGTATTGGTAAAAAAAACAAAAACAAAAATGAACGTGAATCGGGAATAAATAAATTGATGCAGCACTAGTGTATTGATAAATAATTACGACACACACTTCATTTTTGCCATAAATGAACTGCCGCTGTAACTTTCCCCCTGTTTTCTCTCTGCTCCTGCCCACATCGCTCTCACTGCACGCCTGCTGCCTCACTCACACACAAAAAAAAGCACTCTCCCCCTCCCTCACCTGTCTCACCTCTTGATTTCCTAAAAACAGACAGTGAAAGAACTGATGTCACACCATGTCACACCACCAAACTTTCATAACGCACAAGTGTGTTTGATAAGAAAGATGAGAAAGACGTGTAAAGATTCACACATTGCATCATCTCGTGTTGCATCATTTTGTATTGTGACAGGGCTGAATGTTATCGTACTGAATCAATGGCTATTTAACAACTTATAAGATGTAGCGTATCGTTGAACATGTATCGAGTTATGTATCGAACCTTCTCAGTCAGTGACATACATCCCTAATGCCTAGTGTTTTTTGTTCTTTTGCTGTGGTATCAAAAAAGGTATTGAGTTTTTTTTCCCATAGTAGTAATGTATCCAAATTCAAAATTCTGGTATTGTGACAGCTCTAATATACTAGTGACCTTGATAAGTCGACAACGTAATCATCGTGACAGGCCTAAATCCATCCATTCAGTCGGACCCAAGACGGTGGACCGACTGAGCAACGAAAGACCCCTGCCCTCCCTAGAGCCATGCTGCTGTGAGCTATGAACACATTTCTTATCAATCCAGTTCCAAAATTACTACCAAATTGTGTTTGAACCATTTCATATTGACTTGATTTTCAGTAAGTTTTACAATGTTAACTTGAGGACACAAACTGAGAGAAAACAAGATTTTAAGGAGAGGGGGGCAGCAGTAAAGCCCTCAGAGATGGAGGAAAATCCAACAGCTGCTTTCTGGCATTGCCATTGTTCCTTATAAACTATACATCTTGTGTACCTCAGCAAGTCCCTCTGGTAAAGGGGTATCTGTCGAACAAACAAACAGGGAACACTGTGCTTCTTGTCAGGAGGAAAGAAATTGAGGCGAACTCCGCACAGTCCCTCTGAGCCACAGGTAAAAATCAACTGCAGGAGGACGGTTACTTCATCACCCCATGACAGGAAATTCATTCAACGATTTTCACTGCAAACACCTCCATTAAACACGGCACACATTGTTAAATGTCTTTGATTCTCACACTGCTCAACAGTGATCAGCAAATGTGTTGAACAACCATTCTAATTAAACACCATCCTGACAGTCTCACCAAAAACTGAACAAAAGCTGCACACAAAAGGCAGTATTTATTTCAGGCTCTTTGTGTTGCAGGTGCTCATGTCATTTGTTCACCCCCTGACTGTGTGATCTAACTTTAGTTTGGTTTCAGTCATTCATAGAAAATGTAGTAAATGGTCACCCTCCTACATCAAATAAAAAAAAGGTCCTAAGGTTCAGGCAATTTCACAATTTATCCGTGCTCAAAAACAGCTGTTATCAGATGATGATTATCATTTGAAAAGACGTGCTCTGAGAAGAAAGTTTAACCATCACAGCAGGTATGCCTGTGCATTTTAAGGCTGCTATTGATTTAAAAAGCTCCAGACACGCACAACACCTCTACCTGATTACACGTTTTACACTCCGTCTAATGTCTATACTCACCTCCTCTCCCCACAGCGTGACAGTCACCAGCTTCCCAGACATGTCCATCAGATTGAGCGTCCTCTTTGACACTTCTCTGTTGGTCTTGGTGGTGAGGCGGGTAACCTCGTCCACACCCTTACACACTCCAATCACATCTGTAATGGAAAAAATAGAATCAGTGTTACATTAGCAGCACTCTGTTTGTGTTTTTGTGTCACTTCAAATTAGTAAAGGGTTAGTTCTGATTCTCCAAAGTCACACAATAACACAAACTAAAATATCAAGGCAACAGTACACCATAAACTTCAGTGTTCTGTGAGGTAAATGTTGTCTGGTTGAGCAAAAAAAGAGCAAAATTTGGCTTATATAAAGGCAATTTCCCTTCAGAATTGTCTGTCTGACAGCAAGGTAAAGTGGTGAAAATATTCTAAATATAGAGGACACTTAAACTGATATCAATTTGTTTCAGGTGGGCTTTTTTAAGTTTTTTAAGTGGGTATATATATTTGCTGCTTACCTGTCCTCAGAGGTACAATGCTTGGTTTCCGTCATGGTACTCCTCTCTTCTTCTACAAAAACTCAGCCCAGCATCTACTGTAGTTAATACTTGTGTACTTCACCCCACTTCAAAAATCTGAACTATCCCTTTAAGATTACATCATATACCGCCTGTGACATTCCTGAAAAGACCGCATATAATTTAATTTCCAGACAAACAGGATTGTTCCCACATATACATATTATAAATATTGATTGTACTGTTAACGCCTGCAGGTCACTCTGGGTCTCATGGTTTCCTGCACAAATTGGCTCTTGGGAAATAAGGGATTCATTCATTTCAGATCAGGTGTGAGGTTACTGGCCTGTGTACCAGGAACTTACATCCATAATGTAGCAGAGAACCCATGAAATAGGCTTTAATTGTTGCCACCAATGCACATCAAGCATACTTTGTCGACAAATGCAATGAAGCATAATAGATGCAGAGCCATTTATGTGTAAACGTGTAAGAGTGGCACTGCCACATTACTCATAATCTACAGTATAACCCCCCACACCCCCCAGCCCCACTGAGAAAAGGGATTTTAAATGTGTTTAACTGTGATGAACAAAACTTAACGTTTGATGCCACCTGGTACGTGGGAGACAAATTACTCAAACAGCAGTACGAGCCAGAGTCTTCATTAAAAGAATTACAAGCAGCTCCTTATTATTACTTCATTTTACCTGTGACAGCAGGTTCTCATTTTCTCATCGGCTCTGCCATAGGGCCCAAAGTCAATCTGCACTACAGGCTATTACTGTCATCAGTATTATTAATACCACTTTTATCTCTCTGCTCGTATACTGTAATTACCTCAACCTCCCAGCATATCCGGCTCTACCTCCCGCTACAAACTCTATCCTCTGCTTATGATAGCTTATTACTGGGTTGGGAACACTGCTTGGTTGGTTCGTGCTTTTTCGCAACATGCACTGGTGGAGAGAATTACGATGTGTTTAGGCCCGGGCCCTCCATAAAACAAAAACAATGTGCACTTACACACCAGGAATGACAGAAGACACAAACATAATCCACCTGTACTCTGGTGCACGGTACAGTCATTGATGGGCAATGACGTTATCGCTCCCCAGTGCACTGTGTTACACAACTCTGCACTCTGTACATTTGTTTAGTGCGCAGAATACATCGCAGCATGTCATCATCATGATGACAACATCAAAGCTAATGTCTCATAAAATCAGTTGGCAAAACCTGGCCACCATTCAAACAGCCCGTACTAACGGATCATCCCACCACAACAATGCAGCATAGAAACAAACTGAGCCTCAAGCTCTGCCCAGAAAGGGTTTACACAGCCTGATTGAAGTAATAGACATGATACAGTGTGTAGTAGGGCATGAAAGGTTTCTCAATAGCAGGAGTCTGAATCAGTCTCAAGAGGGCAGGGCTCAAAATTAACTTTTTTTCCCCTCAGTGCCCCAAATTCTGCTTTCAAGTGCCCCAGACTTTACAACCATCGTCTCAAATAATTATCATTTTATCACGATTCGGACACTTTCATACACTGCACATTTAACGACATGCAAGAGAACACATTATTGACCATACATATGTAGAACCAAATTTTGCAGACCCGGTTCCTCTTACCATGGGTGCAGTAGGTACCGCAGACTATGTCAAACAGATATCTTCATATAAATGCTAAATTGTCATGAGACGCTAGCTTGATGAATACACCTTCTCTAATCTGAAAATATCACAAATATGCCACAAAAGGCAACACTGTGTACAGTTTCAGAATGTAAAACACATGTAACGTTGAGTAACTAGCATTACATTTCACCATCTTCTGATATTAACTTGCATGTTACAGAGAGTTTTTTAGGGTGAGTAAAAATTCAGAGTTGGTATTTAGCTATACAGATTCCTGGGCGCACATCAAAACAATGCCCCCCACATGAGCGGCTGACCATGATTGACTGAACAAGCCCTTGCTTATTTGCATTCAGTGAAGGACTGTTAATGTCACTTTAAGCTTTTTTATTATTTCAGGTGACAAAGTAACCATGGGGTCAGTTCATCCCAGTAATGCCTATTTGGAAATTTATTCAGACATTTTGTATTCATAAGTGTCTCTACCGTCCCAGACAATTCTATGTGCCCCATGTGCTATTTTTATTGTCCCCAGGATAACAGGACATCCTTAATTTCGAGCACTGCGAGTGTGGATGCCACAGTGAAGAAATGTTCCCACCATTAAAGAACTGTTCTGAAATATTACAGCACTTCAGATCTTTAACATTAGATCTTGAAATCTTCTCCTTACTTTGAACAAAAGGAACACTGGCTGGTTCATTTTTAACGTTTGAGTTGCCACTTCTATCAAACAATACCGACATTGACCCCAACAACTGCAAGTAACACTAACATTAAGAACGTGTCGGTTATCATGTTAGCTCCTTATCAAGGCTACTTTGATTTTTTAGACAAATTAGCAGCAAATTAGCTAACAACTTGATGGTAATGTAATGAACAACAGAATACTCATTTTTATGCCTGCCTGCACCCCCTGACTGTTGGACAATGCTGAGGCTCTATATAGTTGCCCTTCAAGTTGCCCTACAGTTCGTATCACCATAGATATTTGTCAAGCAGCCTTTTTTGATGAGCCTACAACATGTACAGAGATATGCCCAAACACTGCAACACCAGTAATACCCACTACTGTGTCAAGCCTAGTCTCAAGTAATGTTTTGGTCCAACTAGCTGCGTGTATACAATATTTCACACTGTGAGATGAATTTTTTAAGATAAGACCTCCTGCTTAGGAGATGGGGCAGGTTGGGAGGAATAAAAGGGGCCTCAACTGAAAGAAAAAAATCTTATTAAGGTCCATTAAGAACATACTTTGAGCCAGCTACCGAGAAGACAAGCTGAACGGGGATGAAAGACAATGTTTTTATTCCTCTATATATTTTAACTTGTTAGGACTGGAGGCTAGGTTTACATCTTACATAGGCTGCCTTTAAATGTTTTATTCAGCTGTTCTCTTTTTTGCAACGTTGAACTTTGGGGGATTTAAAGCTGACAGTTTCAACCTGGATCAAATAATACTTGAGCTGTCTGGAGACTAATTTTCTAATAAAGATATCAGGTTTGAGGACTCTGCACAATTTTTGCTGATTAAATTTCAGGGCTATGTATGGGGATTTTTGTCTCAACAGCATGCCGTGTCTTAGTATATGTGGTTAGGCCTGCGGGCCCAGTTTAGTATTTTCATCTCAAATAGGAACATGAGAAGAAACTGATATAAGGAATGATTACAGTTGTTTGGGGATTTAACGACACAGGTCGGGTTCAGAAAGGCTTGTGTGTATCACTCCTGCTCCTTACCAACAATGGCATCTTTGTCTCTGTTCTCGAGTTCGGCGATCGAGATAAAGTCACACTGCATCACGGGAACATCACAGCCGTCTTCACAGGGGATGATGCTGGACTCTCCGTTGAGTGTCATCTCGTAATCATTCTTCACTGACGTGTACTGCTTGTTGGCGATCTTCAGGGAGCCCTTGGAGATGTAGTAGACCTGACCCATACAGATGGATGAACCACATGTTAATCAGAGATCGGGGGGCATTTCACCTGACTGAATGGTGCAAACAAGATACGACTTCAGACAGTCGTGGTGGTGGTGGGGGGAATCAACAAAGGCTGGCAGATGATCATAAGCCGCTTATTGTATGGGTACAGTGTAGCCAGATGACTCATTCATAGTCTCCGTGGTTTTAACTCACAAAGTCCTGGCAGCTGTTGCTGTAGCGGTCTGTGGCCAAATCCGTCTTTAACGGGACAGTGAAAGACAGTTTTGGCAGATAATTATGACATACCGAATCATTATCTGGTGGAACGTCTCACCTTGCCAACCTCAACCAGGCTGAAGAACTTGTCCACCTCTTGGTTGAAACCGGTCACTCGAATCTCTCCCTGTAATAAAACATCAGATTTGTTTAGTATATTAATTAAAAGTGGTCAGGGACAGTACAGGATTTCCCACTCACAATATGCTGTAGATTATTTACATAAAGTGCAGGGTTCTACAGCCTTTTAAGTTAAATCCAAGCACTTTTGAACAATTTTCAAGCAAAGAAAACACAACAGTCTCATGTTTCATAATGTGTTACCTGTCTGGACGTGGCATCCTTTACGACCTGGCTGAGCCAGAATCATACTTATTTTCTTTCTGTATCTAGAAAGCTAACTATTCAGTCAGGTAGCGATTTATTATCAAAGTAAAATACTTTTCAAGCACTTTATCCAATTTATTTAATTTATTTCAAACCTCAAAAACACTTCATTAAAATTCAAGTGTTCCTGGTGATTTCCAGCACCCATGTGAACCCTGAAAACATAAAAATTCAAAAAATAACAGTGGGATCACAATGATACTCACACTCTCATCCACGATCTCCATGGAGAAGAGTTTGCCATCACCACGAGAGTTGCTCCACGTACGGATGCTGCTCTTGTTGGTTACACGGGCGCGGATGGTCCATCTACCAGACACAGACATGTCTGCGGTTATATTATACCCACAATGTAACCCTACATATGCAATATATTTGTTAATTCATTCACCAACTTAGTCTTTTAATTATCTGCCCTCTGGTGCACTGGTTCCCAACCTGGAGGTCACAAGCCCCACTAGGGGTCACTAGAGCTTTATGGGTGGTTGTGAGGCCTTTTTATTTATTTATTTATTTATTTATTACATTTTTTTTAAACAGGTCATGAAAAACACAGTAGGCCTATATCTCTGCATTTTGGTCATTTCTGTGAAGAAAATTAAATTGTTTTAAAGTTTATGATGTCTCATGCTCCCTGAACCACTCTTTCACAATCTGAGCTCAGTGAATCCCGACATTGTCATCTTGGAATATGCCCGTGTAATCAGGGAAGAAAAAAATCCATTGATGAAAAAAACTGGTCGTTCAGTATATTCAGGTAGTGAGCTGACCTCATTTTTTGGCCACATAACGTTGCTGAACCTCGACCTGAGCGACTGAGGCAACCCCAGATCATAACACTGCCCCCACAGGCTTGTACAGTAGGCACTAGGCATGATGGGTGCATCACTTCGTCCGCCTCTCTTCTTACCCTGATGTGCCCATCACTCCGTAACAGAGTAAATCTGGAGTCATCAGACCACATGACCTTTTTTCCATTGCTCCAGAGTCCAATCTTTATGCTCCCTAGCTCCCTTTCTGATTTGCCTCACTGATAAGTGCTTTTCTTAAGGCTACACATCTGTTTAGTCCCAATCCCTTGAGCTCTCTTCACATTGTGCGTGTAGAAATGCTGTTACTTTCACTGTTAAACATATCTGAGTTCGACTGTTGATTTTTTTACTATCTGATTTCAAACATTTAAGTCTGTCTCTTATACACATCTTTTACATAAAGTGCAGGGTTCTGCAGCCTTTTAAGTTAAATCCAAGCACTTTTGAACAATTTTCAAGCAAAGAAAACACAACAGTCTCATGTTTCATAATGTGTTACCTGTCTGGACGTGGCATCCTTTACGACCTGGCTGAGCCATGATCATACTTATTTTCTTTCTGTATCTAGAAAGCTAACTATTCAGTCAGGTAGCGATTTATTATCAAAGTAAAATACTTTTCAAGCACTTTATCCAATTTATTTAATTTATTTCAAACCTCAAAAACACTTCATTAAAATTCAAGTGTTCCTGGTGATTTCCAGCACCCATGTGAACCCTGAAAACATAAAAATTCAAAAAATAACAGTGGGATCACAATGATACTCACACTCTCATCCACGATCTCCATGGAGAAGAGTTTGCCATCACCACGAGAGTTGCTCCACGTACGGATGCTGCTCTTGTTGGTTACACGGGCGCGGATGGTCCATCTACCAGACACAGACATGTCTGCGGTTATATTATACCCACAATGTAACCCTACATATGCAATATATTTGTTAATTCATTCACCAACTTAGTCTTTTAATTATCTGCCCTCTGGTGCACTGGTTCCCAACCTGGAGGTCACAAGCCCCACTAGGGGTCACTAGAGCTTTATGGGTGGTTTTGAGGCCTTTTTATTTATTTATTTATTTATTTATTTATTTATTACATTTTTTTTAAACAGGTCATGAAAAACACAGTAGGCCTATATCTCTGCATTTTGGTCATTTCTGTGAAGAAAATTAAATTGTTTTAAAGTTTATGATGTCTCATGCTCCCTGAACCACTCTTTCACAATCTGAGCTCAGTGAATCCCGACATTGTCATCTTGGAATATGCCCGTGTAATCAGGGAAGAAAAAAATCCATTGATGAAAAAAACTGGTCGTTCAGTATATTCAGGTAGTGAGCTGACCTCATTTTTTGGCCACATAACGTTGCTGAACCTCGACCTGAGCGACTGAGGCAACCCCAGATCATAACACTGCCCCCACAGGCTTGTACAGTAGGCACTAGGCATGATGGGTGCATCACTTCGTCCGCCTCTCTTCTTACCCTGATGTGCCCATCACTCCGTAACAGAGTAAATCTGGAGTCATCAGACCACATGACCTTTTTTCCATTGCTCCAGAGTCCAATCTTTATGCTCCCTAGCTCCCTTTCTGATTTGCCTCACTGATAAGTGCTTTTCTTAAGGCTACACATCTGTTTAGTCCCAATCCCTTGAGCTCTCTTCACATTGTGCGTGTAGAAATGCTGTTACTTTCACTGTTAAACATATCTGAGTTCGACTGTTGATTTTTTTACTATCTGATTTCAAACATTTAAGTGGTCTCCGATCACAATCATTCAAGATTTTCTTTTCTGACCACATTTATTCCTCGAAGATGATGGTTCACTATTATACTTCCCTTTTTTTTTGGGCCAGTCAGTTTAGTTCCAAAACATATCAGGAAAACTCATCTCTGATACAACATCCAATAATATATATAATAATGATATATAGGAAATAATATAATATCTATAAAATGTGCCACTTATTCAGGGGTCAAGTTTACTCAATTATTGAAAAAGGATTCTTTAAGGAAAAAGGTTAGGACCCACTGCTCTTTGGATGAACGGCACCGTTTTAAGACGATACATAACATGCATCTTTACTTGTCTTCACTGCAACTGGGTTTTCAGGGACATTTTAATTAGTCACGGGAGTGAAAGGCACAGGTGTAGCTAATGACATTAACAATAGTTGGCATGCCAGGGAGTCAGCCGCATGAGCCCTTCACTGGTTCTCTTCAATAAAACATAGTCGTTAGCAATGTTATCAGTAACACCTGTGTTTGGCCAATCCACATATCCTCTGTGATTAAGGCCTGTTCTGTTCAACTGTGGAAACAAAGAGAAATTATGTTGCTGGTGCTTCTGGGTGGAACTGTGAAACAGAGAAAAGGTCGCTGTGGTTTTTCTTACTTTTTAGGCTTTTCTGAGCACAGCCAGTATCATAGACACAGCTTCAGACGCCATTGTTTGTTTACAATGTCGTTCCTGGAAGTTGGCCCCACGCACCTTCTTCCCCATGACACTACACGTTTGTGAAAGACAGCAAGCTATAATTGGTCGGGGACCAAAAGTGTAGTCTGTCTGTAGTCTGTCTCAGTCACGTAATGGCAAGAATTAACAAGTCTAGTCACCTCCTACAAGTCTGCCTAAGAATCGTTTAATCCGACATAAAATATTGTGTAGTCTGATTCCAGCCGGTCGGTCAAGGGTTTTTGAGGTCAGTACCAATATTGATATTGAACAGCCTAAAAAATTTGATCATAATATGCCAATACTGATGCCTGCAATAAGGTATTATCCACTGATATTACTGGCCATGGTCTGGCTCTGTACAGATAATGCAAAAATTATTTCCACTTCTTCCAGCAGAATAAAACAAAACATAAAAAAACAAAAGCTTCACAATGGCCAGAGATGACTCAGCATGTTTCAACTGACAAAAGAAAGCTTCATATAAGTTGTATCTGTGGCCGGGCTAGTGCCTGAGGTTGTCAAAAGCAGAGCTGCACAATTGATCGAAATATTAGTTCAGTTTGACCAAGTGCAATATCCAAATCACAGAAGCTGCAATGTTTTGATTAAGGTGAAAAGTGTAATAGTGTTATAATGAAGCACTATGGTGCTGCAGTGTTCAGGGACCTTTTCTTTGCCAACTTTCTGTGCTGGTTGTTAATAAAATTTTAAAAAGAAATAAAAGTTTCCTATTTTGTAAGCCTGAAACTTTTTTTTTTTTTTTTTAACTAATATTGTTTTGAAGTTTAAAATTCTGATATTGTGAAAACTCTAGTATAGAATTGCATTAAATCATATAGGTGTTCATCAATAACTAGGTTCAATGTGCAACACTTCACGTGATTTAGCTGTTTTTTGTTGCATTTTTTGTTTTATATAATATGCATGTAGGGATGTTTTGCTATTGTACAAATAAACAGCCTTTTGACATTTCCCACAGACTGGGAAACACTCACTTGGACTGGTAGGGGTTGAGGCTGGCGATGGGCACAACTTTGGAGCCGCCCCCTGGAGTACTGGGCATAGCAGATGGGGCCTTCTTCACAAAGTCTTTAGTGAAACCTCTGTTCACTGGCACTGTTGGAGGAACGAAGAGAGAAATAAATGATCCATGAAGAGCAGTGATGGAAAGAAGTCAAGAGAGAGGCGCATACATTATTCATCAGAGACGAACTACAAAAATCCAATTTCTTTGGATTGCAACTGCTTGATCACTGTAATTATCTCACTTCATGAGGGAAGTTTCATCAAAGAAAAAACCTAATGACTTAAAGTAAATTTACCACCGTTGACTCTGGGGTCGAGTGAGAGGAAAGACTTGAGCAGGAAACAAAAATCTTGTCAAAGCAAGTTGCTGGAGATGTGTGATCCAGCATTTCGGCAAGAAGGATGATTCACATTTCACAGAATCAGGGCAGAGTGTGAAATGCTATAACAAACTGGAGCTGCTCTTCCCCAGGAGAGCCACGCTGCCTGACTTTGAGATTTTCCATTTGAACAAGCGCTGCACATTTGATTTGTGTGCGTCTCACGCGGAGGATTAGAGTTCAAAGTGTCCACTTAAGTCCTCCCACTTTGCCAACCACTGCACTTCTGGTAATTAAGCCCCCAGATCAAGCAGCACATACAGAGAAATGAACAATGACTGTGCTGATGAGGAGGGTGCTTGCCACAACCTCAATTCCCACACGGCAGATTAGAGGGATGAATACCTGCTATGACACACACTGGAAGACGGCAAAACCCTCCCGACAGCTGGATTGCACATCTCTCCTGGTCCAAGCTATTTGCTTTGCTGTGATCCACCGCTCATCTTTGACATCAACAACTGCCAGTGTTTCAAAAGATAAATCTGTTCGTTCGTGGAGGTTAATATACACTCTCCAGGTAGTCTGTGTGTGCTCTGTATTTGTGCATTTGTGTATTCTACTGTGCATCCATAAAAAGATAATGATTGACATGCAGAGGCAGAGACAGCTAAACATCAACACAGGCTCACAGCTGTTAAAGTTTATGACACCAAGCATTCACATGAAAAAAGGACTACGCTGGAGAATGAGTGTCAATAACGCTGCTTGAGAAAGCTAAAAATGAAAATGTTTCTCTACGGGGCTGTCAAAATTACTTGTGTCCTGTAAATCTGTGGGTCACCCAAATTATAGAGAGCAGTAGAGAAATGTCGCCATCTGGTGGCTAATTGTGAACTATTTGTGCACAGTGTTTTTCCACAAAATGTGAATTCTGAACATCCTGGCCCCATCCCAACATCCACACACACACACACAAGAGTTTGAGGCAAGTCTGCAAGGCTTTAGTGCCGTCCCAGTGTCAAATCTTCAAGGGCATGATGGCTCTCTCGCAGACTTTTTAAAGCACTTAATGCACACTTTCTGTAATTCTGCATTTCTGCAGACTTTTCCTGAGGGAATAACCCACAGTTCATAGTGCTGCAATGTTAAACGCAGAGTTACAAATCTTGTTCCCATTATTTTCTGGCTTTTGAAGAGTGGATCAATAATGGAGTCTGCCACTTTCTGGCCTTTTTGAACTTGGACTGTTGTGGCCTAGAGCCTATACAGATACACCTCATAAATGATGGATTATTAAGTTATTGTTACCATTACGTCTGTCACCGTTTGCTTTTTTCTTTTGTTGTTTTTTATGTTTTTTTTCTTCCTTTTTTCTTTTACTTGCTTGATGCTCGACTGTTTTGTTTACTTTGGTGTATGGGGGCAGAGGGAAGAGATGAGGGATGTGAGGAAACGCAGTGTACTCCATTATGCTTGTATGTTTATATGGGTGCGGGTTTATGGTACATTTATTTGAAATAAAAAGATGTTACCAGTTAAAGCCCAGAGGTAGTTTTTATCCACAAATTTTCTAAATCACTACCTAAGATCTCACCTTTACTCCTAGAAATAAATTCTCTACATAATCACACAGTTTAATAACCAAAATAAGTCAAAAGCTTTTGAAACTTTAAAGAACGTTTCCCCTGAAATCTCTGACTGAATATGTTTGTTTGGCTTATACTCCTATTATGATGTTCTAAATATGCATTTGTGAGATTTAAATTTGACCTGTCAACATGATTGTTTGTACATTAATCTTTTGTTAATTAAAAAAATAAAAGAATAACTCTAAGAAAATTTGTGTTATGATAGTGTTTTCACAGGAACAAGTAAACGGATTATTTGACATCTGTCGTCTCTGTAAGGCAGGAGCCCTGGATGAGGTTCAAATCAGGTAGCCTGTCCCTTAAATGCTTTCCTTGGCCGTGAAGAAAGAAAAAAAGAGTTTAAAAAAGAAGTCCCAAATCCCCAGGGTAACATGATATCACAAAGTGCTGTCCTTTTTCTATTTATACATTTTCAGACCCTTGAGGTCTTGCACACTCAAGCACCACCAGGTGATGTCAACCAAGTCTGTGAGTTTAAGGGGGGACATTGGGATGGGCCCTTTCACCCTTTTTAATTCATGTTCTTGCTCTCACCTTCATTTCTGTTCTGTGGCTGAAGGGGAGGACGGCTTTCATGGGTTGGTGCTGACTGTGGAGCTTTGTTCTGACCTGCAAAGAAGATGTGACATTAGCCTGCAGTGACACTTCAACCAATAATGTATGACTCATGTATATGTAAATATCAATCTCACTTCATAAACAAATTCACTGAGCACTAAGCTTCAAGACAAACATTAATTATTCAGTAAGCAGCAAACATTATGAAATGTGTTTTGAAGCCTTACCCTCAGTGTAAGGAGTAGGGTCACCCAGTCTTCCAGCTACATCCTCAGCAGGCTTGATGACATCAATTTCCAAAATGATTACCACCCGGCTGTAACAAGACATCACCATAAATGGCAGAAAATTGCATTGTATTCATTTTGTTTTGGAAGACAATTACTAAATATGCTCACAGTTATACAGACAGTAAGCAAAATCTGGATTTAAAGATAAGAAATGTAGAGACAAACTGCATACCGTCCATCCTTCAGAATATTAGTCACATGCCTCTTCAGTATGCAGATGCAGTTTGGGGCCAGTTTGTTCTCTTCAGCCATGTAGTTCAGCTGAGTTGAGAGCATGAAAGCTGCAAATGTGCAGAAAAGTGAGAAAAGAAAAACCAGACGGGGGCAGCCCAAGTTCATTCAGCTGAGGTCTACTCAGAATAACAGCATCTTAAAACAACACCATGCCCCTCTGGCATTCAGTGTCCTAGAAATAAATCACCATGATATGACCAAGGCCAATCAACCCCTGCATTTTATTCAACACTTGTCTTGCACTAGCCATTTAAATGGCAACCACATTCACCTTTTCATGAGTTAGTATCTATTAAGGAGATCTAAGATACAAAAAAATCTTAAATATAGTTTACTGTCTGAACACTGGCAACACATGTATTTGTTCATAAACAATCATATAACTAAATGTAAATATCAATCACAACAAACAACTTATTTTACATATCACAACGTCTTTCATTCATCCAAGTCTGCTCTTCTTTATATATGCGATAGATGTGTTAGAGAAATGATGTACTCACAGGACAGGGTGTGGCGTCCATCACTCATCATCACCCGAAAACGAGCGGGACCACTTCCTCCCTCAATCTTGCGAATGTTCTGAAAAGTGATATATGAAACTATGAAATTGCTCAATATAGTCAAAAAACAAGATGTCTCTTTCAAAATATTATTATATTATATTATTTCTGGTCACGTGACCCTGCATCCACAGCAGGGCACAAAATTAACATCAGCTACCAGCTGGGAAAATATGCAACTGGCTGGTAGATTTGCTTCACTCAACAATCAAAAAAACAATGGTTATTTATTGAGTGGCTCATAGAATTTATACATTTGGTCGGTAGACACACCAAAAACAAAAAAATCCATCCTGTTTCATTTTGTTGTATGGTTCATTCAAAAATCAAAGTACACAAAAGTTATTGCTTAGGTTACTAGGGTTCAGGGGGAAAATTATTCTTAAGTGCATTGTGATGTGAACGTGGGAGACTATGCAATAAGTCATACATTTCTTGTCACATTTTTTGTCAGTTAATAACCTGATGTTGACAGAAGGTAAAATGGAAAGGCTACAGACCATTTATCTAAATTACCAGTCCTGTTTCATTTTGTTTTCCAGTGGGATAAGGAAACTGAATCAAGTGATTCCTAAAGATTTCCATCCATGTTACAGTAGTCCTTTGTCTGCTTTCTTTTGTAAATATAACTACACAAGCTGAGCTTCACAAACATCAGTTGCATCATGTTAGGATTGGTTTCCTTGAGTCTCCCCTGTTACTTAATATGTGCACGGTGGCACACGGCCTTTAAGAGCTGCTACCTACTAAATATTGTTGGTATTTTGATTTATAAGCAGTGAGGCGTGAAAGGGAATGCAGTTTCAAAAACTTTTCCACCCTGAAGAGGATACAGCTGTGGCTTGCAGAGTACCTCTAACTATGATTCAGACAGATGTGACTGCTGTGGTGTCGATCTTAATTGTTAACAAAGACAGAACAAGTGAAGACAGGTCAACATTGATGTTAAGGAAACAAGTGTGATCTTAGTTTTTTTGTTACTTACCACCAACTGAAGCACTGCGTCGTTGCAACCGGTGCCATTGGACAGGGCCTGTAACACAAACCGTTGGTTAGCTTAAGTCGTTTGTTGCCAAATTCGATATTTGACACGATGTTTAATCTGAAAATAGTTGGATCTTTACTAATTTTCCCAAAGATAAAAATTTCATCTCTAATTTTAACTTGGAGCTCAATTTTATACTGTCTGACAACACCAAGGCGCGAGCTCACTTGCGATTTTAAAATGATACAAACGTTAACAATATTGTTAATATTACATCAAGCTAACCCTGACTAACAGTCGTGCTTTCTGGCCTTTCAATTTGCAAACAAATGGCTGTGAGCTTCTCCAGCTGAACAAAGACTGCATTTCAGTCTACACCAAATCATTTTAACTTTTGCTGTATTTCGTTTAAAAAAATCGTGTTTTAACTCATTAATTATACTGTAAACATGAACCTTACCTCTATGGCGCCTTCTGAGAGTTTCGTCATGTCTGTGAGGAGGTGAATTCGCGATGAAAAGACAACTTTACTGAAATATTTGCCGGACAGCAGACTCTACAATCCTGCCTCTGTCAGCCCTCGGTGAATTGTGTAGTTGGCGCCAACAGTTCGGACAAACCGCGCGCGAGGCGTCCAATGCGAGGCTCAGGTTTCCGTTTCCGGTCGCTGATCCGGCGTCAGTTTGTAGTCCGTCAGCACCGTAACATGTGATTACATGGCAAACACTGAAAAACCGATCGGAGACCAGCTGTACAGTTGTCAGCGCCAAATATAACGTGACGTCAGGCGCTCACTACGATGCGTTCAATGACAGAAAAAAATAGTATTTATAGGAACTCTAGACAGACGTTGATATAAGTTGTTCATTTTGTGAAGAAATCTGAGAAACGCCGGCGCCTTCATTTTGGTCTTGCCCACATACAAAACATGGAGCAAACTAACGATTTATTGTTAATTAGGCCAATATCTACCCTCACTTTACATCCCGTTAAATGTATTGTTTGGATTCACTGAATATGACACCAATATGCGTTCAAATTCAAATTTATAAGCAAAAGGCAAAACTTTTCAGAGCTGACTTCCCATATACAATACTTACAATACATTTCTTTTATATCTGAATGTACCAACAAAAAGGCTGTTGAAGCTTTCCACAGCCGGATCCAGTAACAGGCAACATAGGCAGCAGTGGCAGTCATCAGACAGGAATCAGCAGGAGAATATTAGATTATGTGAGTGTGTGTGTGCTGTCCATTTGCTGTTCTGTTAATATTAGATTGTGCGGAGGATGTGAGATCAAATAAAATACTCATCTGTTGTGACTCAGTATCAGCACTTTAAAGCATTAAATCAGGATCAGCCAAATATTGTCAAGACCTAGTATGTGAAATACTGTTTACCAAATTAAAGGACAGGCAGGCAGAAGATAGACCTTTCAGGAACCCTAGCAAATTAAAAGTAGACAAGCAGAGTTGGGGGGGGTTATTTTAAATATGTATTCCCATTTCAATTACTAATTACCTGTAAACACAAAAAAAAAGTAGACACTGACCTAATCCAAGTATCACAATATTAAAGAAATGTGACTTGATTACTTTCCATTACCTTTAGATTACCTCTAATCTCAGTGGTTGGTCTGTGTAGCTAAAGTTAGCAGTTGGTCTGTGTAGCTAACATTAGCTGTTTTTCTATGTAGCTAACATTAGTTGTTTGTGTCGGTGGCTATGTTATCGGTTGGTCTGTGTAGCTAAAGTTAGTGGTTGGTCTTTGTAACTAACGTTAGCAGTAGGTCTGTGTAGCTAATGTTAGCAGTTTGTCTATGTAGCTGAAGTTAGTGGTTGGTCAATGTAGCTAATGTTAGAAGATGGTCTATGTAGCTAATGTTTGTAGTTGTCCTGTGTGGGTAACATCAGTGGTTTGTTTGTGTAGCTAATATTAGCAGTTGGTCTGTGAAGCTAACATTGGCACTTGGTCCGCGTAGCTAATGTTAGCAGTTGGTCTGTGTAGCTAACATTAGTGGTTGGTCTGTGTAGCTTATGTTAGCGGTTGGTATGTGTAGCTAATGCTAGAAGATACTGTAGAATTCACACCGAGACAAAGCATTTTTTCAAGGATAATGAATTGGCAACTGACAGATTACCTGGTTTCAGTGAGACCAGAATGGTATTAAGACTTGTGAAGTGTTGTAAAATGTGTGCACTGGACATAGTAGTATATTGTTCTTTATCTTAAAATGTATTTTAAAATTGTAATCCTGCTAATAATTCCCCTTTTTACTAAGTGTACCTGTAATCTGGCTATGTCTTATTGTTGTTTGTAATGGAAAACAATTATCTTTTTTTATGTATCCTGTTACCTAATCCCATTACATGTAATCCATTACTCCCCAAGCCTGTAGACAGTTTAGCGAAGAATGTGGCAATTAATATTAAACTATCAAACATTCTTTTGGGAGAGGTGAAAAGTATAGTTTGGAGTGATCAAGTAATGGCCACAGTGTTGGGATAGTGAGACCAAAAGGAAGACACTAACACAAAATACAAAATAAAGTAGTAGGGGTAAAAAAAAAAAAAAAAATTAGTGGAGCCAACAGGGAAGAACAAGTAATCATCATCAAGTAGGCACTGCCTCTTGAAAAGCACACTATTGAATGGTGAAATATCAAACTGGTCATTGTACTGTAATAAGTGTCAGGAAAGCAAGACAGTGGAGTCAGTCCTGATTTCATGCATAAAGTATGAAGAGGAAAGACGGGTTGATCACAGGTCCACAGATGCTCGGACAAGTGGACGCCAGGCTGAAAGATGTGCTTGAGTGTGGGGACATGATGGAGAGGAGAAAGGAGATACTAAGGCTTTTGAAAACCAGCAGACAATTTACAAGACTGAAGAAGAGTAGGAAAAAGTGGATGAAGAAGGAGGCTGTAATGCAACTTGAAGGATGTCAACTGCTAAAAAAAAAAAACAGAGAAAAAGAAGAAAATTCTGTTATAATTAACTGTTATAATGTCTGGGTATATTATAAATGTATGCAAACAAAACCTTAGATGCTTGTTTTTGCAATTTTACATCTTCTCCCACTTTTATCAGTTTACCTTCAGATTGCAATAACAGCTTTTATTTCAAGCAGACAATAAAACAAATAACCTGGACAGGTTGTGATTCAAATCAATTCAATTTATTATCCCATTAGATGACATCTTTAAAAATTCAACTACATACAAAATGGTGCAGTAATGCTGTGATACTGATCTAACATTTTGACACCTTTGAAATTTAAAGTGTAATTAATTAACTCTAAGATGAAGTCAGATTTCACTGTGGGTACAAACCATTTATTGTATCAAAACTGACATTTTTTTAATTGAAATATTTGTTTTTCACATGGGATACTGGACTACTCAGTGTGTTTATTCTACAAAGAAATAAAGCATCTGTTTTCACACACGTTCTGATCCAGATAAGTGATATTGTACATTTAATCTGTACAATCATAGAGGTCTTGGTCTGGGTTTTCCCTGGGACAGCAGTGTGGATATTAGTCCCTACTTAGGCGGGCCTCCGAAAGTGCCAACATGATTCTTATCGATTGGGAATCCCACTTTATCTTTGTTTCCGAGGTCTCTCTGCAAGATAGGGGCGCCAGGATTCGGGTTGTTGATGACGCCCATGAAAATCGGCACTTGAGTCGTATCATCCATTAGGGCGAAGAAGAAGGGTTGAGTCAGGTGGAAAACAGGGTTGGACGCCCGTGAGATGACCACGGTGGTGGCCGCAGCGGCCTCTGCTCCCTCCTCATTTATCTCCATGCTGGACTTGTGCATCACGCTGGACACCAGCAGGGGGCCGTCTGCCATGTTTGCCAAGTTGGGATGGGAAAACATGTCTCCCAGGCCTAACAGAGCAGAGAGGACAGCGTAAACTCTAGTCTGTAGGGTGTTTAAAGCATTTTATGTGTGGTGAAACTAACACTACAAAAACCATGGAAAATAAACAGCTCTTACCCAATTTAGTAAAAACTTCCTGCAGCTCTTGGCCGTACTCCAGTTTGAATTTGGGAATTTTAACTTGAACGACCCTCTCCTCGGGCAGACGATGATACAGGCTTGAGAAATTCAGCTTTGCGGAGAGTGAAGACACATTCACCTTGCCGGACTGAGGCATGACCACCAACAAGCTCATGGAGTTCTGGAATGGAAATCTTGCTATCTGCACAGGAAGAAGAAATGGTGATGTAACAAAATGAATTTTAGTTTCTGTCCAAACTCTATGATAGGACACAGGTATATTTAGAGCATTGGTTATCAGAGATACTTGGGCTGAAATTTAATTTTGTTCTTGAACCTTGTTTACTCTTTATAACTGTTTTTGTCTTGTGTTTTTTTTGGCACCGGTGAGCAATAATGACACTTAAAACATAAACAAATCAATTGAGGCCACTCAACAGAGGAATGGTGTTTGAGTTATGAATGTGTATGTTTATTTAGATTTAACACATTTAATTTAAGTTGATGAAATATGCATATATATGCAGATGTTGAGCTTGTGTGTTTATGTGGAGTAAATTTGTGTTGTTTTATGTCTTTTTTGTTTTTGTTGTTAAAGGTAGTCAGGAGGATTTTTTTCCCAGCTGTTCCTAAATACATCAGAATGTCAAATGCCAACGTTTTAGGTTGGTGAAACGTCCCGAGCACAGCAAAACAATGCAGATACAGACACCACCACACACTTCTAGTGGTCATCCAGTCATTAGTGATGATTGAAAGGGGTTATGTCATATGATGATGTCTAGAAATTGTTTTCTTTAGGAAAATGTTGCAGATGATACCTTTAAGAGTGAGGGTCTTTGTTTTGTTGATATGGAGAGTGTATATTGTATATACTGAGAAATATACTGTATTTTAAAGGACAGTGATTAATCTAGAGTGATCAAACTGTGATTTACCTGAGCCTCCAGATCATTGTCACTAAATAAACTCAAAGGATGTTTGGCATCTTCCATCACTTCCACATCAACCATGTGTTTCTCATCGAGGTAGAACACACCTCTGGAGGTAAATCGCGGGTCGAATCGAGCTTTCCACTCTCCTGTGGGCAACGTGGAAAAGGGGCCCCAGTTTGAGTCAGCAACATAATTCAAACATACAAAAAAAACGGGCAAAAACATGTCAATCTGGTGATGTTTCACCTTTGAAATGGACAGCATTAATGAGTATGACGAGCAGATTGGGTGGTAAAGCAGACAGGAAGTCTGTCATCTTTCCGTTTGTTGCGTTGTCGACCCAGTCATTTATCTGCTGCAGGCTCTCCAACAGTGCTGGCTCTGAGTCGTACAAACGCTGAGATTCGCTGACAAACTCTTCCTTTGGCTGAAACCCTGAAACATACGTATAATAAACACACTCGGTCAGTCTCTATTTCTCTTAAACCCGCTCTTTAGGTCAGTAATAATAAGAAAAATGAGAAGAAAATGAACGTCTCTGCGAGGGGGAGATGTGTACTTTTAGTGTCGTCAGAAATGATTCAGACAAAACGTTCTCAGAAGTAACCTTGGCGCAGGAAGATGCGCGTGGCGATCTGCAGGTCGTTGTTTCTGAGCTGCTCTAACACGTTGTGCAGAGAATCGTGGTAGCAGGGGAGAGTGTGTTCGTGGAGATGATGCATCAGCAGCTCCTGTGTCTCATTTACTGCACCTGTAATGGAGAGAGGGGAACAATAATTGGATGAGAGCGGTGACAGTCTCTAGATGGCTGTAAACCGGGGCAAGATGCTGACACAATTCATCAAATGTGGTGACTACAAATCTGCAGAAAACAAGCTGTTTACGCACAATGTGCAGCGGTGGTGGAAGGTAACAAAGTACATTAAATGAAGCACTATACTTGAATACAGTTTTGAAGTTCTTGTGTTAAACTTGAGTACTTATATTTTATATAACTTTATATTTTCACTCAACAACAATTCATGGGGAAATACTATAATATAATAATATGTTTGTCTAACAGCTTTAGTTACTAGTTACTGTCTATAACTCTGCCTTGAGATTCATTACCAGCGATGTCTATGGTACACATCATTGTATTTTATATGATAAGGTTGGGTGGTCCTTTCTCCAACAGAGGTGATGTTCACTGGTATCTTTTTTTAAATCAATAAAGCCCTGACTGAAAAATGACCGTGTTACCTTTCTTAATTCCTTAACATTAAAGCTTTATCAGACCCGCTCCGCTGACTGTTTCATACTTTATGTTCCATGAATTAGATCTGAACTTGGAAAGATTGCTTTTTAACTTTAGTGCACCCGATTCCTGGAACAAAATACAGCCCCTCCTTAAAATCAATACAGTTATACCCTTTGGACATTTTAGAAATTTGATCTTCAGGAATTCAGTCATTATCTACTTATCCTCGTGCCAAATGACAGTCGGGTTTAGTTTTGTAGTCTGCAAAACGCTGCTGGAGTTTCACAGAATCTCCCAAACAATTTAGGTGAATAGTGACCAGTTAAAAACCTAAAATAAAACCCACAGAATGCCTCCATACTGCTTGTCTGGTGTAATCCATGTCTCCGAAAGCCCCGACATGCAGTTCGGACACCATCACACCACTGAACGCTGCTCCAAACTAAAGATCTACAGTGAAGATTTAGGCTAAAAATATGGTGTAAATGTCTGTCAGTCAACTTGGCGAGTCAGAAGTATAGTAGTCTTTTTTTGTTTGTTCGTTTGTTTACATTTGAAAACTGGTCACCATTCACTTTCATTGTTTGAGAGATTCTGCAACACTGTTTTCTTTGTGAAACTCCAGCAGTGTTTTGTGGACTTAAAAAACTAAACCTGACCTTTAATTGGCCTGAGGGTGAGTAGATAATGACTGAATTTTCATTTTTGGGTGAACTATCCCTTTAAACCTCCCAGTCTCTACTTGTAATTGTTTTGCATTGTATTTTATTTTACATTTTAGTTTATTTTACTTCATCTATCAAACTATCTGCCTTATTTGAAGTTCAGGGGCTTCTCTACAGAACTGTCTTTCAAAATAGTAATTTATCTTATATATTAAACTGTAATATAAACCTGAGTGTAAATGAAGGTTGAGTGAACTTTTCAGATTATTATGATAATCTTCTAAATTACAACAAGTTGTTAAAATTTGAACCAGAGGTTTTCTAATCTTTTTGGTCTGTGATGTTTTCATTGTGGCTTTTTGTGACTTTTCAGATGTCTATGAGCATTAAAAAAAAAACAACTTCTCTGATGGTTTCATTTAAACCCAGAAGCTGGTAAAATTATCTAATAATGCACAAAAAAGATAAGATTAATGAAAAATCCCCAAACGTTTTATAGCAAAACATGTTTGTTTTTTTTCTTCTCTTTTTTGTTCCCTCTCACAACCCCTCAGATTTATGTTGTGACCCATCAGAGGGGCCTGACCCTCAGATTGGGAGCCACTGGACTTTACTACATACAGTAACTGTATGTAAAGTAGTTCAAACCAGCTCCACCCAGAGCAGCAAGATGCTGTTTACACAGTGATAAATCCTTATCACAATAGTTATGTATCTGTTATGTAATGTATAGTAATATGTCAGTCTCAGGCCCTTCTTCTGCATAATGAGTAGTTTTACTTGTGATACTTTGAATAAATTTAGCTGATAATCCATACTTTCACTTAAGTAGAGGTTTGAATGTAGGACTTTTACTTGTAGTGGTGTAATAGTACTTTTACCGAGTAAAGGATGTGAGTACGTCTTCCACCACCGTGTGTGATGTCAGAGCTGCAGCAGGAAATGCGTACCTAAAGCCAGTTGGGAGAGCGCTAATGATATGCTGAAGGGAGATATGATGACATTCGGCTGCTCTGGCGTCGTCTCCAGGTTCTGCAGCAGCTGCACACCCAGTTTCTGAATGGCAGCAGCAATGGTCTCCCTGGACTTCGGCTTTTGGCTGATAGACTGACAATCCTCATCTTGGTCCTCCTCAGACGAGCCTCCACTCGGCCTAATAGTTGCAATTTCAGGCGTTTCTGTGGTATGTGCTGTTTCTGGTACTGGTGTACTATCGTTTTTCTAAAGGCAGGAAAAAGGAGAAAAATGTTAAGCACAAGGGCACATTTTCCAAACTATGAATTTAGATGACCAAAACAACTGCTGTGAGAGAAAAAAAAAAAAACTTCAAAACATTTTTCTTGTTTTTTCCCTGACCTCTATGGGGTGGCTGGGCATCAGAGGAATGAGAGGCACCAAAGGGATTGACTCATTGTCTGCCACATCATCACTCTGTTGAGCAGAAAGACAGCAGAAAATAACAATCTATACAAGCGTTACAGAAGCATAATCTTAAAAGTGATTTATAAGTAATTTCAGTGCTTTACAGTGACTCCTTGGCTGCAGACACAGAACAACAGGAGTGTCAGACGAAGGTCCATGTCCTTACAATTTAACTGTACAAAAAACAAGAGAGAGAGAGAGAGGAATTATGTTGGCTCAGAGGAGGGACTAAGTGTGCAGACAAAAATATTCAGGTGCAAGACAAAGATTATCACTGGAGGGTACAAAGGAGAAAAGACTCCACTGTTAGGCTCCAAATAAATATTTTAATTCCCTTTTAGGACATTCTCTTTAAAGGCAACGTTTTGATCTACAAGATCTTCCCCCGGCACTGATATTTATTTGCAGCCAAACTGAGTGCAGACTTTCCTCCTTTGTACTCTCCTGAAAAATGTGTTGCCTGATCACTTTTATGAAACAATAAATATTCTTCTCATGGTCGAACATATTAAAACACAGCACTCTCACCTTTTGTGTATAGTTTCTTTGCTGTATTGTCTGTAGGTCTCTACTTAGTTGCCCTCTCTTTTAAAAGAACCCAGATCATCTGGAAGTATACCTAAGACATGGGAGCCACACAAAAGGATTCTGTGGACCGTGCACAAAGATTTCCACACACACACACACAAAAACTACAAAGTATGTGCTTTCAGCAGAAATCCAGGTTGTCTCGAGGCACTTCCTAATAATGCAGATTTATTAGTCAATTTAACATCGATATAGGTCAGGCCTATTCAGCTAGCAGCCTTTTAACAACCTCAATCTGGCTCTTTGATCGTTTATAATAAATAAATAAATAAATAAATAAATAAATAAATAAATAAATAAATAGCCTATAAGTACAGTTATTAATTAAAAAGTTTTTAAACTCAAGCTGTTTAAGCAGAGAGAATTTAGGAGAATCAAACTGAATAAAAAATATGTTAAATGCTACATTGTTGTTTATTAAAACCAGCTATTTCTAATCTAGAATTATAAAAGTGAATTGTCTTTTTTACTTTTTTACTGTTTTTATTCTTTTCCCATAGTGAAAACTAATAAACTGTTAGGAAAAAAATAAAAAGAGGCATTGTTTTAGACATTTAAATTCCTGACTTTACAGATCAGACATAGCAAATGTACATGTTTGGCCCCTTGGTACTAGATTTTTTAAATCTGCTCTCTAAAAGAACAGTTGAATAGGCCTGTGTTATGGGCTACGCACCCTGAGTGACAGAAAATCTACTTGTCTTTGCAGGAACAATTATTAGAATCAGTGCAATGTGGTGTCAACAGAGAAATAAAATACCCAAATATTTAAAAAAACAAAACAAAAAAAAACAAGTATTACAGTATTAACTAGCATTAGCACCATAGCCCCCTTTGCGGACCTGACACAACATGACAAACCCATCAATAACCCAGTAAAATTTAGCATATTCCACAAAGTCTTCAAATTATTCACATGTACAAAAGTTTCCCAGTAAGTTATGTAAATATATTTGATCTTACCTTAAATTTAAATTAGAAAAAACCTGCTGCCTTGTCCAAAAAAGGAGCGACTAAGTGCGCGTGGATGAAGAATTCCTGAGAGTAAAAGATTGGCACTTGCTCAGCAAACAGTTAAATATCAACTTGCATTGATTGGGGCCTCGTTTATGCCACTATTTGTTTGTAAATGCAGCTACCGAGACTCATCCAGGGTTAAATATTGAAGACTGACACGCTTAGCTACTTTGCATGTCAATGGGCAGGTGATAAATATCACGACACAACTAAATCTATGACAGGACACATGACAGATTAATTGCAAAAGTGGGGTTAATCCAACCGTGTGTGGGCAAACAAATACACCCTGCTGAACCCAGAGTTACGCATTTGATATCGTCGGACACAAGCCCACATTTCCCAGAAACCCCTGGCTCTGATTTATTACCGAATTCACAGAACAGACGACTAAACTTGACCGCTCTGTCTCAAAACTGTGCTTATGTGTTTTGACCGATAACTACTCAAAAAAGAGGGAAATAAATACGTAAAAAAATAAACTTATTCAGCCGATTTGGTCACATTTCACCACTAAGCAAAAGCGATATCTTGTCGATCACATGACGGCCGTCTGCAAACACAAGAGGGGACTTTGTCCAAATTGAGTTTCAGTGACTCAGCCAAGATCGGAAGGCAAAGCTGGGAGTCATGATGAATCCAGATGAATCACAGAACAACTGGAACACACACAAAAAAACATGGAAGCAGGGTTTTTTTGTTGTTGTTGTTTTATTAATCCAGTTAATAAATAAGCGTTTTCATGGACTCTTAAAATGTTCTGGAACAATAGGTACCAATTACCAATATGCAACTACAAATTTTCTGTTTTTTTAAACAAAGTTTGTGGTTGTATGATTCTTGAGATCCCACTCCAGGCTTACAAAAAAACAAAATATCAAAATGTGTAATACACTTCTCGTCAGAGCATTTTGAGCTTTGGGCAAATAATTAGAAAAGTAGGCAAACTGTGTTTTACAGCATGACAGTGATAAAAACAAAAGGGAGAGCTTTGACTGCTGAATGCTAATGGATAGGGGTGTCACGATTCTCAAAACCCACAATCAAATTCGACTTTTAATTTTAAGGTTATGAATCAATTAGATTTTCGATGTTATAATCTGAATATTTTTTCAGCACTAAAAGCTATCCATTATTCAGTCTTGATTTGTAAAGAAGAACAGGTCAGTGGTTTTATGCTCTGGCAGCTGTCATTTACATTTCCAAATCTTTCTGTGAAAACATGAACAGATAATGGTTGCTGACAGAAACGTTTTCATGCAGTGATTCCTGACCTTTTTTTTTTTTTTCTCAAAGCCCCCCATACTTATAATTGGTTCCATTCTGGGAACCTTTAACCTTTGGTACATGTCTCTTGTCTGGTATAAGCTTTACATGTTTTCTGTCTTCTGTTTCTCATCTTAACCAAAAGAATAATAATGACACAGAGTTGAGAGGTCACAGAGGTGTGACCTACTGAGTAACCTACTTTTTTTTTTTTTAATGAGAACAAAAATTGTCTTTGTAAATAGTTTTGCATACAGATTTTATACAAATTGTGTGATTTCAGTTAACATGTTCAAATTTGATTTTGACGACCTCAGGCCAGACAAAGCCCTGAGGACCCCTGTGATCTTTGCCGACCCCGGACCCCAGGTTGGGAACCAGTGGTTTAGAGCACGGTGTTGATCAAAGAACTGGATACATGTCAGACTCTGTCTGTGAAAAGTGCAGCTGCAGGCTGCCGGTAAGTTTTTTCTTCTTTTTCACTTCAGACACGACCAATGCTTGCAAGAGGGCGAGAGTGGAGAGAAAAAAATACTAAGAGAAACACAGATTCTGCTTTTCATTTTATTTCAACTGATTCAGGATTGAAATCGTGACACCCCTGCTGATGGCCTTTGAAAGCTCCAATTGATCCATTAAGAGTTTTGTGTAAATTAGACACTGGGTTTAAGGAACAAACATCTACTGCAGCAAGTTTAACCACATATTTTTTTTTATTGATTTATAACTTTTCTCTGTATTTTCTCAACATATTCATGTGCAGTTACATATAAATGTTAAAATACAAAACAGTTCATCTTGGCATTGACTGTTCCTATGTTAGCTTTTGTAGTCAGAAATTAGAAAGTGGTGAGTGTAAGAACTGGCATACCGAGTCAAAGTGGCATCTGCTTGGATGCACTCCCGGTATAATGTTGCTACAGGTTCAGACTGCTAAATCAACTGTTTAAAAATCCCAAAGCAACTTCAAGTAATCTATTAGTGGATAAAAACATTCAGTCTTTAAAATCTGAGTGAGAATCTAAATGTTACAATTCAGGCCATACTTGTGCAGTAGAATAAAGGCTGTGCATCAGTAATTGACTTTTGAATTGAAGCGTCTCCACTCTTTGAGAAGATGCACCGAGACCGTCGACAAAAAACAGTGACTGTACTTTTATTGTTCATGACGTATAAACAATCTAATGTGAAAACAACGGAGTGACGCTAACACAAACAAATGATTTGATCTACAAATACTGCATAGTTTCATCAGTGCATTTGGGTACGCATGTATTCTAACATGAAGGGAAATGAAAGTTGAGGTCAATGTATTTTTGGTGTTGTTATGCATCTATTTGGAAAGTGTAAACACTACATGAGAACCGTGTTTGGTTCCACCTTCCTGAGCACGTCTTCTGATTTATTCTTTTGAACAGAATAACTGACCGAGTCAAAAGAACAATTTCCCATTATATACTATCTATACATCTATAGGCATTTTTTTTAAAAATCATGGGATTTTCTGTACATAATAAATGTGGACTGTCTGGCACACTTTTTTTCCTGTTCAAATTCAGTGCCAACAGCCAGAGTGGCGAGTTTCATTAGACGTGAAGCTTATACATTGCCTCTGCTTGTGCTGCTTCATTCAAAAAGCAATTTAGTGGAACTGACAAACTGCCCCACCAGTACAATTGACCTCGGGCACAGGAGCAGGGACAGAGAGAGCTCAGACACCTGGTGTCTTCACCAATAAGACATCTTCAAGGTCAGTGCTAAGAGTGTTTTAGTGGAGCTGGGAGCCATTGATTTTCCCTAAGCTAATAACCGGATGGCCCCGTTCTCGGAGCCCAGCAGCAGGAGCCTCTTGGTGGGCAGGACTGCCAGGCTGGTCAGAGTGCCGCGGAAGTTCTCCGAGCTCAGCTTCGTGCTGCTGAGAGGGCTGAGGGAGATGTCTGCCATGGAGTACACCCCGATCTTGTTAGCGACTGTTCCGGTTACAATCTCCGAACCGTAAAGGTCAAAGGCGTGAATGGGGTCGGACTGCGACTTGTACTGACGCAGAGGCTTGTGTTCCAGATCTTTCCACACGGTGAGCGTGTAGTCAGTGGAGGAGCTGATGACCAAGTTTCCTTCTGCAGCCTGAAAAAGTAAAACACAAGAAAGACAGTCACTTACTGCTGAGGTCAGATTTTTGAATAAATACTGATGCTTGTAAATACACTGAAATTAAAAAATCTGAATACTTTTAAGGTAGAGACACTTGAAAAATCCCAAATGATTGATTTTAAAACTTCAGGAAAAGTTTGGGAACCACTGGTTTAATGTTTCAGTGCCCTGATATCAATTTGGAAAAAAACAAACAAACAAAAAACATTTATTGTTAAATTGTAAAACACCCTCCCTCCATTACACATCTTTGTCACAAGCATTTTTGAGGGGTCAGTGCAAAAATGTGTTGATTAGAGGTGTCACAATTTCAATATTAAACTGAAAATCAATGGAAATGAGCTTTGAATTTCAATAATCAAGGAAGAATATTTTTTCTCATACAGACAAACTTTTTAAAGAAGAATTTGAAAATATAAATGACAGTTTGGCCCCAAAATCCAGTATCCGTTTGTTTCCTATTAAAAACATTTGGGAGAATCTAAGTGCAACTATGACACATGTTTAGCATGTTATAGCTTTAATTTAATTAAATATATTAAAACACTGGGCTCATAGTGCTTCTGCAGCTACAAACCTTTAGCTGTGAGTAAGTTTCAAAAGACTGATAATCTTGATTAACTACAAATTTTATATTTTCAAACAACGTTAAGATAATGAACAGGGTTTATTTGAAAACAGTGAAAACAGTCAGCGGTTGATACACAGAACAATTGAAGGGCAGTCTGAGTAACACGAATGTGCCAATGAGAACTGATGTGGTCTTTCTAATGAGTAACCTGTGTCCATATTTGCCTAAACTTGTGCTTTTAAAACTAGAGATACAATCCTTGACCTAATTTGGGGTTAAATAAAGTTTGCTCATCCTTGCGCTCTGTTGACAACAGATTTGCAGGGTACAACTTTCACCATCTCTGCACCACTTCGTATCTCTGCACCACTGCCTTTGGGGAATGTCAAAATAAAAGACACTCGACTGATCGTCTTCTTGAATATTTATCACATGGCTACAAAAAAGTACAGCCACACCCTCTGGCTTGACTTTATGATGTGGTGCAGGAATACAGTAGCAGGTTCTTACAACAGTTTTCTGCAAACTTTTTTTGGGACGGTGTTGATGTCATGCGATAGCTTGAGTTTTATATTTTTGAAGCTATATTGATCATCCAACCCTCCCTCATACAAACCTTTTGTTATTTTAGAAATCACAACATTCTTACAACTGAACAAAGTAACAGCGTCACGTTAGATGTTAGTGTGTTTGGCTGCAAGTTTGTCTGGCACAGCAACCGCCTATTTATGCGACACACTGCATGACCCGCGTCCCCCGGCCCACGTCTTGTGTAAACAACTTTGCCGTGTCCCACGCATGTCAGTGTTAGGTAACACACGTTGAATATGAGTACTTGTGTAACAAGGGTTCAAGTTAGTGTATGGCCATCATTTGACAGAGGATTAAGCAACATGTTCCACCTCACAATCAGCAAACCACATATATTT
>JAJHUR010072529.1:15608-29994 GCA_027495735.1 Lutjanus campechanus | reverse complement strand
AGACCCCCACCCCCCCCACCCCCCCACAAAAAACTATCTTTCCATCTCTTCGAGTCTCTTCTTGCTCTCTTGTTTTCTGTGCTCACTGGAGGAGGTGATGTAAGAACATTAATGCACCAGGAGAGTGTGTGTGCGTGTGTGCATGTATGTGTGAGAGTGAAAGGACAGGCAAAGAGGTACTCTGCTCACTCATATTGAATGTAGGGAGGGGCATGACAAGTTGGGAAGAGATGGATCAAAGATTCATAGGTCCGACCTTCAGCCTCAAAACACACACACATACACACACACACACACGTGCGCGCGACACACACTCTCGATGACATTGCCCACGTCAGTACTGTCGTCTCTTTTGCATCCGTCATGCTTGTTCTCTCATACACTGTCTGTGTGACCTAAATACACTAAAATGTCAGCCATGTTTGTCCAGCTAAGTGCATACATGAGCTGACACATCAGCTGTGTGTTAGATTCAACTGGAGGTGGGTTGAAGAAACAGTTTGCGACTACATCATTCCAATCAGATGAGATTCTTCTCCTGTTCACCGTAGCCAGTGGCGGAGACACGTCTTACTACGGGCAAAGGCACGAGGAGAGTCGAGCCGTCACGCCACGGGGCAAAGGCAGTGAGGCCAAAAGAGTAGTCATGCATTTCCCCTGACTCACTGCCTTGTCTCATCTCATGTTTTATTAATAGCATGCAGCTTATTGACTATGCACTCTGCTAGTTGTGTGTTTTTTGTTTTTTTTGTCACAGTTAAGACCAGGCGACATGTTCTGAAATAACCACAAACTCAAATATACATTTTTCTTTGCCTAGGAGTGTTGCTCGCCGCGCGTGACTTAAATGTGAATCCCTGCCGTTTTCTCTCTCTTCTTCTTCTTCTTCTTCTTCTTCTCTCGATTCTGGGTTCACGTGTAGAAGAAATTCCTCTGATTTGACAAATGTGGCGTGGAGTGGTGGAAAGGGGCCCGCTGGCTGTGCCTTCACGCATGCTTAAGCTCCAATTTATTCTGTCCACCTTAGAGCTGGGCTTAAAAGAGAATGGAGAAATTAAGGAAGTTCGCTCTTTTCCCTTTCAACTGCACAGATTCACCAGAGATCATCATATATGGAGACGAGCCCAGGAACATTATGAATTCCGTTTTCTCCTGACACGATCAACACAGAGCCCATCCCGGCTTATATACACACACGATGTTGGAGTGCATGTGGAACTATCATGTACAGATGCATATTCAGCTGCATGCAATACTTCCTTTTAATGCGTGTATGTGGGTGTGTGTATCTACGAGTGTGTATGCACATATGTGTGTGTGTTTTGAGATCTGTGCCTCTCTGCTTTGCCTCAGTTCAAAAGGGTTTAGTCCCGACAACGTGATGTCGGGCTGCGTCAGCTCCACCAATCCCAGCCTGGATAGCAACATTAGCAGCCAATCAGAAACTCCCAGCAGCCTTTGCTGTGTGCCCTCTTTCCATATTCAGCAACACTAGTCTCAATCTGCTGGCTTCCCTGGGATGTTGCATAAAGACCCCCCATTCAACACGCTCCCAAATTATAAGTTTCTTATGTCTGCAACTCTTCAGTAACATACCTTCACTCACGTGCGTGTGTGTGTGTGTGCGTGTGTGTGTATGTCTCTGGAAGACGCTCGAGCACACATGAACTCTGAGCAGTCAAAGTGACATCTGCGTGTCAGAGGGCAGCAGCGGCGTTTCTGCTTCATCATCGGGGTTGTAAATAGGATTTGATATGTTTGGAGTGATGACACACATCTTGCTGCTCTTTCACACACTGCAGATCAATTGCGCACACATTTCCATACACAAGCATACTGTTCACTTCACATTATGCACAAGTGCTCATTATGCCTACTCATAGTCAGCTTTACTCCATTTGTGCATACATGCGAATAGGCATACTGTGCATGCAGAGGGTGCACACTGCCGCACCAATGGCATGTCAGTTGGGTTTTTGGCCGCTTCCTTGTTACAGAACGAAGGCCCAGTTTTACTCCCAGCATCCCCTATTCACTTTACTCCAGGGGTGGGTAGTAACAAGTTACATTAATCCTGTCACATGTAGTAAAAATAAGCAAACTGCATTCTTTAAATTACATTCTTTGCATTTTGTCTCCCGTTTTATATAATGATTTAGCGAATAAATCCCAAATAAAGCACCAGATCCTGTGCATGTGCATAATCCAGACTCATTAGAACCCTAAAAAAAGTTACTTGTGAGAGAGAGATACAAGAGAGATAAAGATTGGGAATATTGTACAGTATATGTTGCAGGTTATCCGTCATTTCATGACAAATGAATACAGGTGTATGTTCACTTCTTTATGTGAGAAAAAACATCTGTGGTTGCAATAATTCCAGTCACATCCACATCAAATAAAAGACACTGGGAGAAAGGCTGTCATAGCTGCAACAATTAATCAATTATCAATAGACTATCAACAATTTTTTTAAATTAATTAATCATTTGAGTATTTTTTAAAGAAATATAGTCAAAATTCTCTGATTATTTTTACTCCTTTATGACAATAACTGAATATCTTTCAGTTGTAGGCAAAGCAAGACATTTGAGGATGTCATCTTGTCTTTGGGAAACACAAATCAACATTTTTCATCAACATTTTATAGACCAAACAACTGATCGATTAAGTTGAGTTAATAATCAACTGATTAATCATCAATGAAAATTATCATTAGTTGCAAAAGACTGTTGTGTATCATTGTTTCTTTCTTTTTTAAAGTAGTAAAAGTTTTTTTTTCTTTCAGTAAATACTTTTGTCTTTTTATTCAGTTAGTTATTTTGATGAATATTTTTCTTTTACATGAGTACTTGATTGTTCAAAGTAGCAGCACTTACTTGAGCAGACTTTTCTGTCCTCAAGTACGACAGTTTTTGACACTCACTTCTGTTTCACTCCTTGTGGAGGATAGAAGCAACTTATCTGACCACTTTACCCTGCCAGCCTGTTTCATCTCATTTTATCCCTCTATTTTACCCTAAACTCTTAGAAATAAAAGTCCAAACAAGAACCATATACTGTACAGTTCTTCAAGAACCCTTCTATGACACAGTGGTTCCACACAAAACCAGCCAGGGGTGTTCAACCAAGAACCCTTTTATATTCCAAAGTTTTCGTCTAAAATCCACTCAGGGGGGTTCTACCGAGAGCTCTTTTATAAATCTAAGGGTTTAATTTAGAACCCACCCTGGCGTTCCACTAAGAGACCCCCTTATATTCCAAGGGTTTCATCTAGAGCTCACCCAGGATGTTCTACCCAGAATCCTTCTATATTCCAAGGGTTACATGTAGAAACCACTTAGGAGGTTACACAGAGAACCCTTTTATGATCCAAGGGCTTCATCTAGAACCTGTCCATGGTATTCTACTCAGAGACCCTTTTATATTCCTGGGGTTAGAACCCACCAAGGATGTTCTACCAAGAACTCTTATATTCCTGTGGCTTCATGTGGAACCCCCTTCCGGGGGATCTCAATATATATTTCATAAAGGTTTCATCTCTGTAACCCTCTAGCCTTCTGAGGGTTCTGTGAAGAACCATATTGTATTCTACACATGAGGCAAAGAATCATCCTTCATCATATTAACAATCTATGTTACAGTTACCATTATTTAAATTAAGAAAACATCATTTATATCATCACTTTAGCCTTTGTAAGACTAGGGGTTAATGGATTCCTTAGTCCTACAGAGAACCCTTGGTGAACCCTTTCTTCAAAAAAGCAAATGATTCTGCATAGAAGCTCGGTCCTTCAGGAAGAAGCCTTATTTCTAGGAGTTTACTGCTCTTTCTGTAGTCGTCCAACCGCCCTTTTTTGCTCTTTAACCTGTTCAAATATAAGGTCGCATCTGTTCCTCTTCTCCCTTAATTCTGTGATTTCTTATGCCTCCCTTCTCTTCCACCCTTGAGTTCTTTTCCCTCATCCTTTTTTCCACATTCTTTCCCAGTTTCCCGCTCTCCTCCTGCCTGTCTCATCTCTTCCCCCTCCACCTCACCCATCTCACCTGCACCCCCCACCCCTGTCCTCTTTGCAGCGAGCTGAGCGGAGGGGAGTGAGTGAGCAAACGGCCTGGAGCCCGTCAGCACATCCGCAGAGCAGCGCAGTGAGTCGACCGCTCCCCGAGGCCATCCGCTCATCACACAAACACACTCGCATCCACTCACTCCACTTTTATCTCTTAGTCACTCTCTCCTCCCTGCTCCTCATCCTCCCTCCCTCCCCCCACCTTTCTCCTCGGTCTCCCATCTCTTCCTCCCTCCCCCCCTCCGCCGCCCTTCATCTTAACAACCGAGGCTTTTCCCCTCCTCTTTGTTTCCTCCTTGTCTCTTTTCCTCTCCTTTCCTTCCTCTTCCCCTTGCTCCCTCCATTCTCTCTATTTTTTGAGGCCATGCAGTATTTATGGTGTGGGCTGCTGATGCTGCGTCAGTGAACAGGCATACGCCGATAGACACAAAAACACAAATGCACAGCTAAGATGGCCGAGGCGGCTGTCCTCATTTGGTAACGTCTGCACGCACATGCACGCTCACCCTTGTAGGTAGACATTGGTGGAGCCACATGGTAGAAAAGAGATGCATTACAGGTCTATTAAATAGGTAAATGCGATATAAGAGTGGAGGCCATTTTTATTCATTTGAGCTTTTTCTTTTTCATTATTTCTGTAAGCTGCATTGTGTGGTCGCTGCAATCACAATAGCTTATCACATAGACTGCGTTGCACCAACAAAAATTATTTTAATCTGAGATTAATTCTAATCAGAGTTTAGCAAAATTAGGCATAAAATGAGTAAATTCAGATTTAAAATTAAGCAGGGCTCTGTTGCACAATTAAAAAACTGTAAGTTTATAACATTTTGGTTTATAGATGTGAACTGAAATTAAATAGTTTATTCAATATGGAGATGCTTGTTAAAATTAACATAAATAATGAATAATGCTGATAGGACCTAATGACTAAGTGACTAAGTAAGGGGGGAAAAACATTAACTTTCGGCTGCAAACATTGCATTATTTGCCAGCTTGCTAAAAAGGCAACATTGTTTGCTCATTAGAAAAAAGTAAGAAAAAGAAAACCATATATTGTTTGCTGGCTAAAAAGTTAATAAAATGTTACACTGTTTGCTAGCTAGCGAAAATCTTAACTAAATCTTTTATTGTTTGCTACCAGCTAAAAAGTTAGTTAGCCTACTAAGCTAAGGGAATCTAATTTCTTATCCTTTGAGCAAAAGGCTGAATTATCAACTGGAGTGAAAGAATGAAGAGATGCATCAGAAAACTTCCTTGGGTTGAGTCTGTCACCTAACATCCTTCGAAAAACTTATTTTGCTCAGTCTGTCTTCTTTAGCCATTCTAAAAGTTAAACCTCCTCAAGCGTAAGTTTAAAGTTAATACTGGATCACAGGTCAAGAGTTTAAAGTTTTGGTGAAACAGACTTAAATTTTATCAACGTTTAGAGTAATAACTAAACTGATGTTTAAAGATATGTTTAAATTTAATCTTTATTAATTTTAAGCTAGTTTAAAAGTTTGGTGCTGCATATTTTAAATTAAACTTCAGTCTGGTTTAAAAATGAATCCTTCTTGGTGCAACCGAGCCATATAGTATAAAAATGGCTTATCACACATCACACATGCATGGAGAGGGTCAGATCACAAAATAGATATAAATCAAGCTGTCTTCCATCTGCCGAGTCACGCTGGTGGCAGTTATGTGCTGACAATTAAGATGAGCATGAATATTCCTTTAATATAATAGCTTCACCCCAGCTGGCTGCGACACACGCCAATTCCCTGTTGGGGTACCCCCGTGTCCCCCCTGTGTCACCACATCCCTCAATTTAGGGATGCCCCCGCCATCTAAAGGCAAAGCCCCGTAGGAGGTGACCTTGACCTCTGACCTGTGACCTTTGCCACCCCCACACTTCTAACCCAACCTCGTTCCTCTCCGCTGGTTGGCTGAGAATGGCGTGCTCATTACCAGGTGTCAGTTATTACACCCTCACACACACTGACGGCCGTAATTTATGGAGATTGCGGCACGTGTGCACACTGCGGGGGGTGACTTATGTATGTCCATTTGATTATGTTGAAGTTATATGTTTTAGAAGTCTGTTTGCTTTCATTTTCAAAATTCTCAGTAGTTTTTTGTCACTTTTGTGCACGTGTTCACCTTGCATGGAAACATAAACATGATTGAAATAATATGGGGAAAAGGAAGAAAGAGCAAAATAACCCCAAAAAAAGCAACAACATTAGATTCCAACCTGAGCTTTGATTGTTGATTAGAGACAGAGACCTCAGCTTCAGTGTTTTGCATAATGGTAGATAAAACACCAAATAAAACACACACACGAACACAGATATTCATAAGGAGCCTAAATATTTTGCAGCGTTAATTTCAGCCTGTCAAAACTGTCATTTGAGTGTTGGAAAATTGAGTTCACATCTCACAAAATCATATGAGCCTTATTAACAGATTTTTGCTCTCAAATAAGATGTGCAACATTTGAAAAAATCAATACTTTCTCACAAATACAGTTTATTGCCTACAGGGAACTGACTCTGGACAGAAAATTGAAGAAGTTAAAGTTAATATTATTATTAAATTGTTATATGATATGTAAATTTGATAGAAATTGAACTCTCTGTTCCCAAAGCTGCGTATTAGTTGTGGGAGTGATGAGAGGTTATGATGGAGAGATGTTTGGAATACGCTTGATCAAAAATCCCACATTACATCTACTACCAGACAATGTTAAAATGTCAAAATGGCAGGAATCATGGTGCTGTTTAGCTATTATAACATGGTGTAGGATAACTCCTCGCCACTGGAAATCTGCCACCTTATCCAATTTTAATGAATGGTTAGAGGTGTTAAGTAAAATGGCAGGTTATTATGCGCTAGTTACTTATAAGGAGGGAAGATCTATTTGATGAAGTAGGGCTGGGCAATATAGCGATATTATCATAGTAGTTATTTGAGACTAGATATTGTCTCAGGTTTTTGATGTCATTATATTGTAATGTGGCACAAGTCTTTTCCTGTTTTTAAAAGGTTACATTACAGTTAAGTGATGTTATTTTCTGAATTCACCAAACTGTTCTAGCCGTTCCATTATTTGTCTTTACCCACTTAGTCATTATACCCACATTACTGATCATTATTTATCAAAAATCTCATTTGGTTAATATTTTGTGAAAGCACCAAGTCATTTTCATAATGTGCATGTTGCTTTTTACTGCTGTAGATGTTTAAAGGTCGAGCTCATTTTAACTATTTTATATAATGTTGGGCAGTTTAATCTGCAGCAGTGCATCGTATTGTATAGGATTATCGCATGTTTGCACTATTTGTTTGCATTTTTTAACACTACACCAGAGGAAAAAGATGAATCATTCACTGCTAGAGACTATACATTATGATTCATATTTCCAAGAGCTGTGCACATCACATGTCAGTCAGTCTTTCTGAGTTTATTTCAGCAGCATCATTGCTATACTACATCTAAAAGTAGTAAATAAAATACTTTTTGAAGTAAACTTTAACTATTCCTGCTTATCAAGCTGGTGCCATACAACAATAAGTAAACTAAGATGTTATGCCAAAATGAATAGATCCCCTGAAAACTGCACACAGCACAATGTGAGCATTTAAATTTACATTCTTCACATGAAATTGAACTTGTAAACTGTCCTTTCAAATCTCTGGACTTGAACACATATAAAAGTGATAAATAAATTGTACAATAGAATGAATAAAAAGTTTTTGAAGTAAAGTGCTACACCAAGTTGTTCCCATTCATCAAGTAATGAACAATAAATCAAATCTAAATATATAAATAAATATATGTGCTGCCCTCTCCTGGCACATAATGCCTCTTCCAAGTAGTAGCTGCCTTTTGAGTTTGAGTTTTGACCCTTTGAGGTTGCTGTAGTCGGTCAGCGCTGAGTGTTTACGCCAGAGTAACAGATTGAGTTGACAATATGAAATCAGCGGCTATTGGTTTGTTTCAGCAGATCAGAAGATGACCTGTGATGGAGTACAGGGGTACTCCTTGCTTAGTTGCTCAATACACAAGGTACCTACATGAGCATAATTTGTATTTGGACCAGGTATGAGATGTTTGTGTAATGTAGACTTCCTAGGATGTTGTGTTTTTGTGTTTGTGTTGACTTTGAGATTTGAATTTTATGGCCTGTCTGTGGTGACTGTTGATGTCTGACCAAAAATATTAATTTAAAAAGAGGTTTTGATAGAAATGTACATATATTTGCATCATTTGTTGAAAGGCACAACGCAGCGGCTCTTTTTCATGACCAAACATTATTGTTTGATATCACCGCTTTAAATACGGAGGAATTTAACTTCTGCTCTCATCCGGCCTGAATCGAGAACAACAGTAGAACAAGCTCTACTTGTTAGATTTAGATGCAGCTAAAAATAAACAGCGCAAGGGCCAGAATCACAGTGCTCTGACAACATGCCCAGAACCATGAAGTGATCATGTTAGAGAGCACTGCTCCAGTAGAGGAGATAAAATAGAAGCTAAGGAGGGAGATAAAACAGATTTTTTAAAAGAGATGACGATAGTTACTGCAGTGATCTACATGATGTGCCTGTATACCTTATATAGAGCCATATATATACAGTACTATTGCCAAGGCACACACGGTTCACTGTTGGTTTAAGGTTTGCCTCCGTATGTGTAGTGTCACCATCTGACAGCCAGCCGAGCATCACTTTCTGTTTTGCTCTGTATGTTTGCATATGTCACATATTCACTCCCCTTAGTGTATATATTCTGTTCGTGTGTGTGTGTGTGCGTGCACGCGCACGTGTGTGTGTGTGAGAGAGAGAGATTGCACGTGCAGGCGAGTGTATGTGTGTGTGTCCGCTGGGGATGCTCTCACCATCCCAACTCCGTACTCTGCCTCTGTCTCCAGCGCGTCAGGAGCGGCTTACATAAGAACAGGGCAAAAATAGCAGCTGAGAGGGGAGAGGAGGAGAGGGCTCTGCTGGCACGCACACAGTCGTAACGGGACCGCGGGGCACGGCACAACCCTGAGTACTATCACGCACACACACACTCAGAGGGAAGACTGCAGTTATCAGGCATTATACTTCTTTTTTTTTCATTTGTGGTGTACTTTTTTGACAGAATAGTAGAAATAACGATAGCTGGTCAGACTCCATCAGCATGAAAAACACCAAATAATCTGCGCTGATGTTTCAGCTCGAGAACAGGGTTAGGCTTGTTTCTCTGGAGCTGAAGTGGGTGAAGAAGTATTACATCGTGTGACAGTGTAGGGGTGTAGGAATAAAGAGGTAAAAAGAGGAAGAAAAAAGAAGCTACATTAGATTGTTCATTAGTGCTCACTCTGCTGCAGTCTAATTGGTACGCACTGCCAAGTGCAATAATTCCGAATTCACTTCAAATGTTTTTCCTCCACGCTCAGAAGGATGCAAAAAGTCACCAATTATGCAGAAACATTTCTTAATTGCGGACACTGACAATAGCTTGACTGCTGAAATGTTTATTCTTTTGTCTCTGTAATTAAATGGTTGGTGTTTTTCGTCTCATTTGCAGTCTTTTCTTGTTTTACATCTTTTTGAGTGCTGAGTGCCCTCCTGAAATACAGAGGGAGTGATGGAGCTGGAAGGGACAGAGGGACAGTATATAAAGAGGTGGAGAGGTGAGGATAATCTCACCTCCTACAGTTGTAAACGGATGAAGGATTGTCGTGTAAAAAAATAGGCCAGGGGAGAAACAGCTGGGTCAGGGTCCTGCTGCTGTTGAGGGGGGGCAGGAATGGGGCATGTTTAAAGCGGGACATGCATCAGTACAGTTCTCAATTCAATTCAATTCAATTCAAAGAGGCTTTACTTGCATGACCATAATTAAACATAGTATTGCCAAAGCGCATTGCACAAGATGAGATATTACAAGCAGTGGAATGGTTCAAAATCAACTACCTTGTCAACATTATTTTGTTATACAAAATTATTCTAATTATATTTATATATACTATAATTATAATTAAACAAAAATTCTCTCACTGTTTGCCAGCAGGAAATTTCTGCTTCTGTCTCTTCGTCTTCTTCCTCCGTACAAAGCCGGGTACTGAACTTTTACAATTATCACATCAACCAAAATGCTCCAATCCTATCGAGTACTGAAAAATGTCCTGTCATTTGGTACCAAATTTCATCAGTAAGCCAATGCAGAAGTAAGTACTTGGCATGCTTGTACATGCACTAAGTTCTAATAGTGCTGGTGATTGGCTGTCTAACCTCATACGTTGTAGAGGCATGTTCCTTTTCTGTTGTGTTTAAACAGCCGACCACTACAAAGCCTTGTTGTTATCTGTTTTCACTGTTCTAACTGCATAAAAAGTCAACTTTTTAAACTCAGATTTTATGCCTATGGTGGTGTGTTGTTCATATTATGTCAGTTTTACTAATATTAGATTAATATATCACCTTGTTTACAGTATTGCAACATATTGATTCGTAACCCCTCTATACTGGCACGTATTGTATCACTAGATTCTTGCCAATACACAGCCCAGAGAGATGGGGATCTTTGGGTTTTTTTGTTTTTTGTTCCAGCAACTACTTGATAATCTGCACAGATAATCAAGTGAGCTTCGTACTGCTTGCACCTAACCTGTTAGCTCATTGGTGAGTCCGTTCACCACATTGTCCACTCAGATAGAGGCCCTGGCACATCCTCTCCTCAAGATCATGGAGATGGACAACTTGGAGCCGAGGCAGAGAGCATTTATGACAGTTAACATGCTGTTGCTTACAGACGGAGAGGTACAAGGAGAGAAATACACAATCGGAGGAGTTAATGAGTGATTGTTAATAGCTGTTAAGAATTTATTAACAGACAGTGTATGCTTTGTGTACCATTTCTACGGAGCTCACAGGTTTTGATTTGGAAAAAGACCTTTTGTATCTTAAATGATGAATAGATTATTGATTGTGTTCAACTATCATTTAAGAATGCACCAAACTTAAAGCCCCAACACAATTGGTTGGCACTTGGTGTTAAAATTGGATCCGTATCCGGATACATTATCCAGATTGTTGGACATTTGCACCTACCTAAGAGGCAAACACAATCCAACTAAGACTACCTGGAGAAGTGGTCAGGCAGATTCACACCCTGCATACACATACATTTTTCCTTATCTGGATAACTTATCCAGGTACAGATCCAATTGTAATACCAGGTGTAAATGTCGTGTGATAATCACAAGTCGAACTATGCTTTGTGCGTCTTTCTTTCACCTTTCCTCTACAGCACATATGCATACAAACATTGATGCACATGTGATGCGATGAGAGAGCAAGAAATGGAAGTTGGAAGGAAATAAAGCAGGGAACAAGGAATCAGCCAAAGACAAAAGGTGAATGAGCTCAATCTGCAGAGGAAAGAAGTGAAGGTGAAGTTAGAAGTTGGAGAAATAGCAGGCTTTTATCCCCAACAGCCAGCAGGGACAAGCTGAGTGGTGCCTTTTTTTTTTTCTTTTTTTTTTTTTGCGTGTGAGGGTAAACGCTGGAAGAGATTTTACAGACTTGCAAGAAATCTCAGCGGCTTTTAACACAACAAGCCCAAAAAGTGTATGCATGTACGTTTGTGTACGCAGGTTTGTGCATGAAAGTGTACTGGAGAGAGCAGCCACTCCCACCGAGACTTGACATACCCTCCCACCCTCCCACTTTGTCTGATTCCGTCTTCCATTTGTGTTGAAAGGGCTACTTTTAAATTTACTGATATGGGGGGGAGCAATTAATTAATATTTTTGGCTTTGTGGGCGTAGGTCAGTGACCCTGAGAGGCGGTGTGTGTAAATGTGTGTGCGCGCGTGTGTGACCCGTAGCCCCTCCCCTTCTGTCCACCCCCCATTACCCTCTGCTTTCAGAGGCAAGGCTCTCATGCATAATGCAGAGAGAACAGGGAGGCTCTCATTAATAATTACTGCCGCCTTTGATGGATGGAGAAAATAACGAAGGGGGCTGTTAAAAATGGAGAGAGCAAGAGAGAAACGGCGGAGGCGGGAGGGGGGGAATCGAAGTTTTTTGGGTGGTATTTGTTGCCGTTGTAGTTCTTTGAGGATTGAATGCTTGTGGGGATGGATTTGGACTTAGTATAGTCGAAGCCTCGGCTAATGTTTTGGATGGTGTTAATATTTTGATTGGGGAGTAACTCCTCTTCAGTTGGTGGAGGGATCTCTGAAGATGTGATGAATCTTAATTGTCTTTGTGTTGGAAGCTGCTTCTACCACTCAAGGGTGTTTTGTCTCTTGACTTCACTCTGATATTCCATATCATTAACCGTTTCTCTGTGATGAAGAGCCTCTGTTGTCTTCTCTTTTTGTGTTGTGAGATAATAAACATCTCATTTTGGTGTAGGGTACACTCAGAAATGAAGGCCCTAACTAGAACCATAAGGGTTCTTAGGTTTGTCTCCAATGGAGAACTCTAAAGATTCCACTTGTAACCCTTTCAGAGGGTTCTTCCTTGAACCAAACATAAAGGGTTACACTGAGAATCATCTTTTTCATACTAATGACAGGTTCTGCATAGAACCCTTCTATGACCTCTGTCTCTATCTGTGGGGGTTATATCCAGAATCATTCCACTTTCTAAGGGTGCTAACATGAACCCACCTAGGGGGATTTTTTATATTTTTATATTGCAGGGGTTTCATCTAGAACCCCCTCAGTGGGTTCTACTGAGAACACCTTTATATCCCAAGGTTTACATCTAGAGCCCACCCAGGATGTTAAGAACCCTTATGTATTCCAAGGGTTTTATCTATAATCCACTCAGGGGGTTCTACTGAGAACCCTGTTATATTCAGAGGGTTTTATCTGGAACTCACCCAGGTGGTTCAACTGAGAACCATTTTATACTCCAAAGGTTTTATCTAGAACCCACCCAGGAGGTTCTACTGAGAACCCCTTTATATTCAAAGGGCTTTACCTAGAACCCACCCAGGGGGTTCTGTTGAGAACCCTTTTATAATCCCACCAAGTGTGTTCTGCCGAGAGGATATTTTATTTTCAAGGGTTTAATGTTGAACCCACCAGGGGAGATCTAAAAACCCATCTTATAAGGTTTTCACCAATAACCCATCCAGGTAGTTCTACTGAGAACCCTTTTATATTCCAGGGGTTTTATTTAGAACATACCGAGGGAGTTCTATAGAGAACCCTTTTATATTTCAGTACAATAAACCCTTCACTAAAGTGTTAATCAAGGATTTCAACAATCCTTGAAGAACACTTTCTTCAGAAAAGGGTTCTTCATCAGCCCTTCAGGAAGAACCCTTTTGGAACCCTTATTTCAAAGAGTGTATAAATAAATTCTTTGCTCTTTAATCAGATTACAGCAGTCAAACCAGCAGTTTCATGATATATGATCTTTATATCATATAAATTTTCCTCTCATAATTAATGTGCATATTTTATCCATACATTATCTTGCACAAGTGTTCGCTGTCCATGTGTATGTGTGCGTGGTTGAGCTGGTCAGAACGTCGGGGTCAGCAGGGAAGGTCAGAGGAAGCAGCAAAGCTACAAGACCCCTGCCAGCCAGCCAATCAGAGTAAAGGCTCTGTTGGACAGCCAATGGCAGAGTGGCTGGGTGGCCTTTGATGGAGGGGCCACCATTAGCCCTCGTCACTGAACAACAGTGCTGGGGGCAAGATGGCCGACATCCAACACTGCAGAGATGGAGAGAAAGAGGGTGAGGGTAGACATGGATGCAGAGGCAGAGGGAGACAAATGAGAGAGTGGGCTGAATTGTGGTATTGTACGATAAAGATAAAAAGGATGTAAAGGATCTGAATTAGAAAATATATGTTTATGAATTAGTAGAATTTAAAATCAGGGATGTTTTAGCCACACTAGTGGCATGGCTGCAGGGATGATGATGGTGGTCTGCAGGTTGGTCCACACTTTGGTCCAGACTGAAATATCTCAACAACTATTGGATGGATTGCCTTGAAATTTGGCACACACACATTAATCTCCCCCTTATAATGAATTGTAGTAATTTTAGTGATCAGCCTCAACAACGGCTGAATAAATAATTAATAAATTAATATTATTGAAATCGCAATATGGCCAAGTTCAATATCCAAAGCATTATAATGAGGTATAGCTGTCCTGCTGAGATGTCCCGAAGATGTAAGAAAACATATTGGCTGGTATAGACCACAACAGATGTCACATCATATAGATTTTAATGTTTTTTTTCCCAATGAAAATGAAAATTATGATGTAATTAACTAAGAATGAATTGTATTGCAATATCTGTCAAAATAATCAC
>JAJHUR010072529.1:0-15588 GCA_027495735.1 Lutjanus campechanus | reverse complement strand
ACATCCAACACTGCAGAGATGGAGAGAAAGAGGGTGAGGGTAGACATGGATGCAGAGGCAGAGGGAGACAAATGAGAGAGTGGGCTAAATTGTGGTATTGTACGATAAAGATAAAAAGGATGTAAAGGATCTGAATTAGAAAATATATGTTTATGAATTAGTAGAATTTAAAATCAGAGATGTTTTAGCCACACTAGTGGCATGGCTGCAGGGATGATGATGGTGGTCTGCAGGTTGGTCCACACTTTGGTCCAGACTGAAATATCTCAACAACTATTGGATGGATTGCCTTGAAATTTGGCACACACACATTCATCTCCCCCTTATAATGAATTGTAGTAATTTTAGTGATCGTGACTTTTCGTCTCGTGGCATCACAAGGTCGAAATGTGTTAAATATGACCAAATACCTGCAAACTAATGACTTTCCCATCAGCCTCAACAACGGCTGAATAAACAATTAATTAATTAATATTATTGAAATCGCAATATGGCCAAGTTCAATATCCAAAGCATTATAATGAGGTATAGCTGTCCTGCTGAGATGTCCCGAAGATGTAAGAAAACATATTGGCTGGTACAGACCACAACAGATGTCACATCATATAGATTTTAATGTTTTTTTTCCCAATGAAAATGAAAATTATGATGTAATTAACTAAGAATGAATTGTATTGCAATATCTGTCAAAATAATCACAATCAAATGTTTTTTACAATATCGCAGAGCCCTAACCTCAGCTAGCAAAGTTTATTTAGTGCTAATTAGCTAATTATTAGCTTGCTAACATGCTAAACTAAGATAGTGACCATGGTAAACATTATGCCTTCTAGGCATCAGTTACTTTTCCTGTCGTTCCAGGGCACAGGTAGAGATGGTAAAATGATTTTGTGTTAGGTCTAGGGGATTAAAACTAAGCCTTAAAGCTGTGCTATAATGTACACTGGATACCTGTTTGTCAGCGAGGAAGGGCGCAGGCCTTACATGAACCCTGACGAGCTCAACTCACTGTCCACAGTTGCTTCACTCACCGCAGTGTGTGCGTGCCACATGATTGGGCCACAAGCTCTGCAGAAGCTTCTTCTTGTGCCTGTCGTGCACTGAACTTGGTGTTGGTTTCAGTTCATTTATGTCAGTGTTTCCCAAACTTTTTACAGTCCTGTGCCCCTTCAGACATCCAGTGTTAAGCTACGCACCCTCCACCCACCCACACTTAGGATTGTTTGTAAGCCCCCTCCACACATATGTATATATGCAGCCTATGTACAAAGTCTGCTTGAAACTGTGAGATAATCAACACAGGTTATTGAAAGGGATGTGCTTGAGAGGACGCACGTAACTATGCACCATGTGGCTGAATTTGACAGTCTGAGTCTTAAATCATTTTTCACGCACAGTTTATCCTGTATTTTGCAAATCACATTTTTTAACGTAGCCCCTACATCACTTTACTCAGACTACGTGTACCTCAGCGTGGGGTTTAGGTTGACAAATTGCAGACAGAAACTAGACCAAAATACTTCAGGAATGATGGTATCAATAGTAGTTTATCAAGGTCTCAACATGAATTGTGGCTGTCAGTAACACGCCACATTCCTCTCTCCTTCCTTTACTCTCACCTCTGACAGTCTCATATTGGATAAGATCTGCCCTCCTGCAACCAGTGAAAAATGGCAAGTGACAACCTGTGATCATGACATTCATGAGCATGCTGGTATTTAGTGCCAAGCAACGCTGTGCTTAGTATGGCTGTAGACTCTCGTATTCTTGTATTCTAGTTAAGATCTGTTGAAGAGACCACCAATGGGGGTGGGAAAAGTTGTGTGAGAGGTTAAGAATGAAGGGAAAGACAAAAGATGGAGATTGTGTTGAGGTGAGAATGACCTTTTTGACCGTACCTGCGAAGAGGAAAGAACACAGTCTCTATGTTTTCTCTCTAATACTGTTTTTACACCAAAATTAGCACATATGCAGGTTTGTAAATGCATTCACTTCTTTCGCATTTCCAGTAGATTTGCTTGCCTTCCTGTTTTTTTCCCTGATGTGCGCCAGAAAGCGTCATGTCTGCACAGGAGAGCCGAGAGAAAGACTTTTTTTTAAAAGTCTCTGTGTTCAGTTCTCAGTGCTTTTGTAACCGAATCAAACCAAGCACCACATGTATATGTAAAAAGGTCAGAATAGTCGCAGAAGTCACAGACGAAGGAGACAAGCGTTTATTGTCTCAGCTGGAAAAGGGGCGAATACCTGCGTGTTCAACCAGGCGTCAAGTTTCCATCACTGCCAATCAGAGCTGGTGCTGATAAATACCTGTGACCACTGCAGACTCATTTGGCCAAATAATAAATGATGATTGTACCTTTTCCCACTGAAGGTAAAAACCAGATATTAGTGTGTTTTTTTTTTTGGTCCACTGTGAAAGGGGCATAAAGTTAACTGTATCAGTGACTTTAGGGTGATAGACATGTCTGTTAGTTTTACTCTAGGCTGCTATGGAAGATTTTAAATGTAAAATGAATTTAGATAAAGATATTAAAGGGTATAATCTCTGTACTGAACAGAGATTGATGATATGCACACATTTTGTTGAACGGTGTAATCTCCACAACACACTTTTTTTTAATCATATTTGAACAACTCAAGCATTTCATATTGTTGATGAAATTTTCAGTGAAGCAAATTCTCTGAGGCGTTGAGTGTGTGTCGGAGAGCAGGCGACGTCTGCTTGTCTCCTCTGATTTGAATGAAGACCAGATGAATACTTATAGCCATTATATCTGAACAGACTGTGTCGCAGATAGGTTGTGACACTCTATGATGTAAGGTAACATTTAATCTAAAGAGAACAAGATATGCAGATCACTGTGTCAGGGAGATGTCAGCATCTTGTGGCTCCAGCTTGTCTGCACACTTATTGAAAATCTGTTTTCTCCCACAATATAAATAGAAAGCAGAGATGTTAACAGGTGTAACGTACAGTATGTTGTTTGACAAAATGTAAAATATTGTAAAGCTTATATGGGCAATAGACTTGATCTCATGAGGAAATCCTGTGGGGGAAGAGCACTACAAATTTGGTGAGGGAATACAGTGGCATGACATTGGCCTCATCCGATTGGTTAATGATGTTTTTTTGTTTTTTTCATCTAAGAATGTCATCTCAGATTCCTGCAGATAGACTTGACATACAGTATTTCCCTTTGCTGTTAGAGCACATTTCATCACACACACTGACATTTTACCACAGATTGCAGTTTAGAGAGGCCCTGTTTTACTAATTCAAAGCTGCACTAATAAACATTTTACATTCACATTGGATCAGTTGACCGTGTGTAGTATGAAAGGGGTTTCTTCTGGTGACAGACACACTCAGTATTATCACTTGACTCTTCCCCTCAGCTTTAATGGAAAATTTTAGCATCTTTCAGTTAATGGTTTTGGATGTATGGTTTGCAACTCAAATGTTTTGGTTCTCTCTCACCGCTCTCCTCAGCCAATTTACACCTGCACCAGACAGCTGTTTTCAGCAGAAAAAATGGTACCTGCCAAGCAGCAAACAGCACACAGAGTTAGCAACTAACGAGTGGATAAAGTGGAGCATAGGCTTGGGTGGTATCCTTTTTTTCATACTTTCATACCTTCCTTATTTTATACCAGGGTGTACGGTATGATGGCAGTATTTGTGTAAAACAGTTTAATAGACTGAACTCAGCTGCACTGCAGTACTCTCTCAATGTAGGCAGAGCTGATTGTCATAGTGATGCTATTCCCACAACTGGGAAACAACACACACACACACTCAGGAGCTCTGCTTCGGTTTCAAGAAGCTGCAGCTTTTGTTCACTGACCAACTCAAACCCACACTGTGCATTTACAGCACCATTGCTGCTCATTTACTGCCAGACCAACAACTTCACTGCTCATCTTTTCCTTACAATGAAACACTCCTCTGACCAGTCAGTATTCTGCAGTGTTTGTTAGCTTATCTTTATCATCAGGACTGAATCCAAAATAATCCCAAACAGAAGCATTTTTTTCATTTTCTTATTTTTTAGTAGTTATTCCTGCAACTTTATCCCCTACGTGCCATGTGTGTCTGCTCAGATGCACTGCAGCGCAGAAACTGACCCCTGGTGATATGTGCTGTGCACCACAGTACAGCGTTACTTGTCTGCTGCCTTCACCGTCTTCATTACCATGAAGGTGTTAACTGGTTCTAATTTGTCAAAACTAAGGCTAACCTAGCCAAACCAAGCTAGCCTTGACAAGGACCTAAGATTGCAACCAGTGTGTGCTTAACATTCACGTTACTTTACAGTGCTTTATCCTTCATTAAATTAGAAACAAACTGTACACCTCTTCTGTGGGCATCGGCTACAGTTGTTGGGGTCAGTGTATGGGATGTTTGACAGACCTGGTAACACAAAACTTTAATGAACCAATTTTCAAAACAATCACTTTGTTTAAAATAAGGGGGAGATCTAAAGATTTAATGTTGAAAGATCAAAGTAAGCACTCTGATGTTACAAATAGTAAGAGTGTCATAACTTATATATTTTCTTGTAAAATGTCCTGTTTTTAATCGATAACACCAGAGTGGTCTCGAGGTTTTTAACCGGTGGGAAAATATTCTCGCTGTAGCATCCCTACTCTGTGTCTGATGTGTAAATGGTAAACGGTTGGTTAACTTGACCTCATATCAGTTATCAAATTTGTGCTTACAAGTTGTTTCACTGCCCCCAAGTAGACAAGATTCTACTCTCGTAGCACATTAAGAAAATTCATTGAAACACAGAGGAAGACATGGACACAACAGCAAGTTACAAATTAGGGCTGCAAAATTTGGTTTAAAAAAAAAGTCGTATTGTGATTATTTTGACTGAAACTGCGATACAATTGCCATGTTCACTGAAAGCAAAAACTATTAAAATCGTGATGATGTGATATTTATTGAGGTCTATATCAAACAAACATGTTTTCTTTCATCTGGAGAAAAAGATTTTTAGGCCACGTCATCCATGCAGCAGTACGGAACCTCATTGTGATGCTGTTTTCTCATACATTTTTCCTTTTAAAAAAAATTGCAATTTGTTTCTCGTTCTGCGATTTGGATATTGCACTTATATTGCAATTTTATTGTGCAGTGCTACATGACATGACAGAGACACTACATACAAAAGAGTCCTTCAACAAAAGCAGAATCAGCTCCTCCACTGATGTCGCCTTTGAAAATACCACTCTGCCTCTTCACTGACCAGTAGTAGTCAGTAATAATCTGTTGTTCAAATGAACTAAGCATCACTGTCTGCAGACTGAAAGGAGAAGCAGTGAAAGCCTTAAAGAAGAGCAGACACAGGCCAGTCGCCCCAATCCAGAACAGAAGGCCAAAGATTAAGACAGACAAGGGTTTAGAGCGATAGATGAAGAGAAAAATGATGCTCTCTAGTAAGGAGCAGAAACAATAGCTGAGTGGGAGAGAGAGAGTGAGAGATAAAGACGAAGGGAAGCCTGCGATGGAAGTGGTCCATGGATGCCAGAGCTGCTCAGGATTGTAGCCTGTGAAAAGCATGGAAGTGATGGCAGCTGTTTGGCCTCTTAATCAAGGTACACTGGGCCTGGGCCTCCTCCAGACACCCTGATGTAAAGCTGATGAAAATTTCGACAGTGCCACATGGATGACAAAGAGGAACATGCACCCACCTACTGCACATGTGCCCATAAACCTACACACTGCAGGCCTCCCTAATGAAAGCCCGAATCTGCTGTGATCTCTCAATTCATTTGGCTTCATGGATTCAAGATGCAGGATGATGACATAATTGTGAAAACCGTTTACATGCAAATGACATTGCGTTTGTGATGACTGGTACTTACGCGTGTTATGGGGTGTCTTTATTTTGCCTTTGTGTGTGTGTTTACGCAGGTATGAAGCAGCACAATGACCATGGTACCCAGTATCGCTCAGCCATTTACACGTCCAACCCCGCTCAACAGGAGCTGGCACTGAAGAGCAAAGTGGCCTTCCAGCAGGTATAATACCCCCACACACACATCACAAGGTTTCATTTTAACATTTACTCAAGCGTGGTGTTTCATATAACCAAACCATGTGTGAAGTTAGGTAGGCACAGCAGAGCATCTGTTGAGAAAAAAAAAAGTGTTGAAGTGCCTGAAAAAAATAAATATTAGTTCAAATGTACACTATATTTTCACCACTACGGTGCTGGGAGACACAGCTAATAAATGATATCTTGACACATATTTTCTCTAAAATAACATGTCATAAATTCTCAAATAGTGATAGTGATCTTATAGAATATGATGCATCGCTGTAGATTACGGTAAACTATCTATCAGTGTAGGGCTGAGCGATATAGATCAAAACAAATATCACAATATATTTGACCAAATACCTTTATTGAATTATGTCAGTGTTGCAGAAATGACTACTGGTGCTGTCACAGAATAGTATTATGATAAGATTACATTCAGTATAATGTGAAATATTGCTTTGTATTACTTCAGTTTAGTTTACTTTTTTTAATCAATTATTTTAATTTTCTGGGACGCAGCTGACACGTGCCGCAGCACATCTGGTGTAAACACGAGCATTGACTAGAATGGCTGCGTATTTCTCCGAGTGCCGTGGCGCAGCCGTAACGCGGCGCAGCAGGAAGTGAAAATATTCTAAATATAGTATACACTTAAACTGACAATTTTTTTTTGGTAGACCTTTTGATAGCAGCAAAATAGGTTTTGCTGCGGACCCTGTCCACAGCAGTTAATTTCTTAGCTTCCTACACCAGTATACATGCTGCCTCTGCAAACTGGGGGCACGCTGACCACCGTCCACTGTGACTAATACACTAACCATGCATAAGTACCTCATGCAACTCAACTCCAAATATGCCTGATTCAAAATATCCCTTTAAAGGATGACAGTTATACAGTAACTTCCAGTAGCAGATGTTTGTGTTTTTTGTTCATTGTATCACATCAAAAACAAAATGAGAATTATCAGAATGAACAAAATATAATTTTCAGGGTTCATACGGGTGCTGGAAGTCCTTGAAAACACTTGATTTTTATGTGATTTCAAGGTTTGAAAAGTGCTTGGAAATGCAAATCCATTACTTTCTTAATAAATAACTGTCTGACTGAATAATTCATTTTTTAGATAAAGAAATACGAACAGTCTTCTGCTGCAACCAGACACGTGACAAATTTTGAAAAATGAAAATTTGTTGTGTTTTCCTTTTCTCCTTTTGTCATCCTTCTGTAGAATTTTATTACAGATATTTCGGTTGTTGTCTATGGCACAATAACATCTGATTTAATGGGATAAAGAAATGAAATAATTCTTTTTGAATGTGTATATATAAATATGTTAGTTACCACAGCTGTAAGGTGCTGAAAAAGCTTGAAAATGCACTTTGAAAATTCTTGAAAAGTGCTTAAATTTGACTTAAGAAATGGTGTAGGAACCCTAAATTGTGTCATCATTTCATGTAAATGTTTGTCCGTTAACCAGCTATAGTTCAAAGTTGTCCCAGTTATTTGAATAACAATTAAAAGCCGGTCTCTGGAGTGGTGACCTCTCAGAGTTTGATGCTGTTTAGTAAAGCAAAGCCACCTCTGTTAAGTTGATCCTCATCTACATCCAACTGGTGACACCCTCTTTCTTAAACTGAAAGAGAAGAAGAGGGTCAATAGGTCATCAAAACACATTTCTAAAACTCGTCCTTTCAATGGGACACGCGTCGCCCTTTTGTTCTGTCATCCACCCATCTGTCTGTCCGTCCGTCCTTTACTCCGTCTGTCCGTTGATCTCTGGATCAGTTTGGTTAGTTTTTGCTCTTCGCTCTCTAAATGGTATTCATGGACAAGCTGGCAGGGGGCAGAGGGGAGCAAATTATAATCGTCATGGTTACTTAGGGCTCCCGGGGTCAGCAGTCACGGGCCAGGGGGGATGCCACGTTGCCACGGCAACAACCTCCCAACCTTGGCCTTGGGCTGGGGTCAGAGGTGAGAGCGGAGTGGCAGCTGCGGCCAGGAAGGTGGTGAATGAGGGGGAAGGAAATGAAAAAGAGGGAGGCAATCAGATCAGAGAGCCATGACAGGCTATCAACTGACGGTGACCCCGTAACACACACACACACACACACACACACACACACACCATCCAGGTTTATAAGCTGTGCCCCATTTCAGTCTTTAGAAACAGAAAACCACAAGTAAGTTTTTTTTACCTCAGAAACAGGTTGATAAAATAATCTTACCTCTAATGATATAATGATGAGAGGCTTCATGCAGCTTCATGCCCCACCAGCAGCATTTCAGAAGCAGAGAAGTTTGCCTGCCTATTTATGTTGATTTGCTGAGATTTTGTTGATTTGGTCATTTTTCCTGATATTTTTTGTGCGTCTACCATGGGTAAAGAGGCTGTGTAGTCAAATTGTTTCTTTTTTGTCTGTTTTTATGATTGCAAGTCTGCCCTGTTTTTTTAATTTGAAACCAAGATTCTCTGACTGGATTCTCTTTGCCGTTTCTGTATCTGACTTCCTTCCTGCTCAATCTGCTCTGTGCTGCTTGATGCTGAATCTGTCAATCAGCTGTCAAATAAAGGAACAAAAGGCCCACCCAAAAAATGTAAATAAAATTAAAACCATCCTATAAATGCGTGTAGTACCACTGACATCCCTATTAATGGCATTTATGAGTAGTATTTTTCTGAAAATAATATATGGCATGCCTAACTAACACATGCAACTATTACTTCATAAACCTGTGAATAAACCATGTGGAAACAAAGTAAAATCAGCCGAAGGCTCAGTGAGTAAATATTACAGCACAGAAAAGGCTGTTATACCAAGCGTTATCTTCTTGTCACCTCCATACCAGTGAAAGTCTGAAACCAGCTTACAGCAGACGCTCACCAAACACACCCATTTACTAACATTCAGAGGAGAAACAGCACTCAGACTCTTCCTCATGCTCCCCTTCTCTCTCCCCACCAACACTGCTGACACCACCGATCTGTCAACCACTTCAGTGGCACCCCAGTTTCATCTGAGGGCCACTGGGACACGTATCTTCTCAAAGCAGCTGACACGCTCTGAACCAAAATGGCAGCTTCCTGCCCTGAAATGGTTGCCTTGCCGCATTGATGCTGAGTCTCAAGAACGCCCGGCTTGAAAATGGCATCTCTACAGAGGAAGGGCTTGCCGTGTGTGCGTGTGTGTCCATCTGTGTGCGCAAAAGGTTGTGTGTGTGGGTGTGTGTGTGTGTGTGTGTGCGGGCGCAAGCGTGTGTTTTATCCTAAAAGGCCAACGACGCTCTCTATCAGGAGAAGTGGGTGCATGTTCGGTAGAGTGACAAGAGAGGAGTGGGTGGAGGCGATCTAAGACGATCAGAGATAAGACAGGCATCACAAAATCCAGATTCCACCCCACTGCCAGCCCATGACTCACACACACACACACACACACACACACTTTTGCATGTACGTACAGAGACACACACACACAGACATACATTTGGCACATACACGCACAGCCCAATGAATAATTAACCCATACGAAGAGTCTCTTCTGCAGGGCTTTCAGTTTCTTAACTTCAGCATTGGGGGAGGTGGGGGGGTGAGGAGGAGAGAGTGAGGCAGAAAAGCTTGTTTAAGCGCGAGAGCAGCGAGGGGGAGGAGAGGGAGGGGGGAGAGGAGGGAGAGAGGGGGGAAGAGGAGAAGGGGGTTCTCTATAATGAAATTTGAAATTTGCAGAACATCAAAGGCTTCTGTAGCCAAGCCGCTGTGGCAGCAGAGCAGAGAGAGGAGGAGTGCATCTCTTTCTCTCCCTCTGTCTCCCCCGTCTTTCCTCTCCTCTCTTTCTCTCTATCCCTCCCTCTCTGCTAAAATGTGTCTCCCCAGAGCTGGGTGAGGGTGGGGGAGAAGGGATGGGAAGAGTTGATTAGGAAGAGAGTGCGGAGTGGTGATGGGGGTGGGTTAGCGATCGGTTAGGGTTTGGAGAGAAAAATGGAAAAAACGGGGGTTCTATATATATAAGTGTGTGTGTGCATGTATGAACAATAGGTTTTATCAAGCCAGCTCGAATATTGCATGTGTACGCGCATGTGCATGTGTGTAGGGCCTTGGAGGGGTGAGTGTGCCCTCTGATAAGGCATCCTAACTTAATGAGCTTGAAAGGGGGGAAGCGGGGAGGGGGTGCACAGGGGTTCAGATGATAGTTGGGAAAAAAAACGGGGGATCGTTTGGGGCTAGAAGTCTTGAGGAGAAGCTCGAGGGTTGTTAAAACGGGGCACGGCATGTCACACACGCTCACATCTCTCATTTTGGAAAGTCTTAAAAAGTGAGATTTTACCCTTCGGACTATTCGCCGGCTCTCGCCTTTTTAGGGCTGCAAAGAATGATTATTTTCATTTGATCAGTTTCTCGATTATTCAATTAGTTGTTCTGCCCATAAAATGTCAAAAAATGATGAAAAATGTTGGATCACTGTTTCACAAAGCCCAAGGCAACGTCCTGTTTTGTCCACAACCCAAAGAATATTCAGTTTACTGTCATAGAGCGTTAAAGAAACCAGAAAATATTCACATTTGAGAAGCTGAAATCAGAGAATTCTGACTTTTTTATGTAGAAAGTGACTCAAAACAATCAAATTATCAAAATAGTTGGAGATTAATAGTTGCAGCTCTAGTTAAAAACAAGAAAGGTTATTTCAAGATTTATAAAAATGGATTAAGAAGGGATCAACTGAAAAAGACAGGTGCACATTTACAAACACTGGCTGTTTCATTAATTGAAAAGCATTTTGAAAGAACATTTTATGCCCTGTTTTATATGTTTGCTTTGTGCTGAAATGATCGATAGCAACGAGACATCAGTATTGGCTAAGATATAACCGTTAATAGAAATTTTTAGTGATATATTGTGCACAAACAACTTTTAATTGCCAGAAGGTGAATGCACATCCCTCCGGTGAGATACTGTCGAGTACAATTGCAGCTGAAATGTTAAAAAGGCGGTCGCTTTTCACAAGAATGCATGCAGGGATCATCTTCTGCGTTTTTTCGGTCTTCAGATGTTGAGCTACTTGTTGTCTGCCCTGGAAAAAAAAAAGACAAAAAAGAAAAAACGTAGGAGCGTGCACCGCCTCGCTCCGAGACTGAAGTGTGTGCATCCTCTCCTCTCCTCTCTCAAAATGTAGGAGTGTTGGCTTCCTCGCTCACAAAATGTAGGAGAGCTCGCTGAAGATTAGAGCCCAGCTAAAATGGATGCCTGACCCGGCGCTGAGAAAGAAAGATGAACAGGGGCAGGGAAGGGCAGGGGAGAAAAAAAATCATCCTCACACGCACAGAGGGAATACACACACACACACACACACACACACATACACATACAGACACAGGATTGTACATGAATGTTTTACACGTATGGCATTTTACAGAACATCACAGGAACAAGCTGAATGTTCTCTTTCATTATCTTCTCTCTCTTTCACACTATTGTTTTTTTTTTTCCCAGATAATCTCCCATGTTCTTCTTTACTTCTTGCGTGTCTCTGCACCATCTCCCCGTCTATCTGTCTCTCTCTTCCATCACTCCCGCTCTGTCTCTTCTCCCTGAGGTCATTGAGGGCAAGCGTGGTGCTGCGGTCTAGTCGATAAGTATCATGTCAGGCTATTTCATGTGTTTTCAGGCAGAGTCGCAGTCTATCCCTTACCGGCGTTGCAGCGCAGAGCAGCTCTGCTTTCTGCAGTACTCAAAGTGTATTTACATTTTTGAGATGTTTGAAGGGCTTTTTGGCGCTCCAGCGTTCAGGTGTGCAGCTTCAGTCGACGTTACATTGAATTTAGATCTGAGCAAATGAGATCAAGAGTTTGTAGTAATGTACAAACCACTGGTTGTCTCTTTGTCTTTAAATTCTGAATTACAGTAGTGGAAAATGACTAATTACATTCATAACTGCTTTTTAAGTACGACTTTGAGGGACTCCTTTACTTTAGTATCTTTGTTTTATTTCTACACTTCACAGGAAATTAAATTACCAGTGTAGTTTGTTGTTTTAGTGACCTGATATGATGATCTGGGTGATAAAGTTTAAAGTTTCCATTACATATCTTAGTGACAAGTGCTTGATAAGCACATCTGAGAGATCATTGCACTATCGTCCAGTATATCTATATCTTTTTTCTTTTTTTTTGTATCGGCATCAGTCCCAAAAATCCAGTATCAGACAGGCCCTAGTTTTATGGACCATACAACTAATCGACAAATTAACTGTGAAAATAAATGTTAGTTGGAGCCCTACAGCAAATCCAGCAAACATGGAACAATTTGAAAGTAGTAAGTGTTTTTTTTAAGTACAACTTTGAGGTGCGTGTTCTTTACTGAAGTATTTTAATTTTATTTCTACATTTGACAGGGAATCTTTTAATTTACTACACTTTTGGCAGCTGTAGTCACTAGTTAAAGATCAATATTTTACATAAAAAACATATGGTCAATTTATAAGATACTATGCAACATATAGATAAAAATGCCCGACAACAGTGGTAGTTGAAATTAGCTTCATTTAGACCAGAGACACCATTAAATGCTGCTTTACCCAGTTATGCATCAATAATTATTATAGCTGGAATGATTAATCAATTAGTTTTCAGCTACTAAGCTGAACAACAACTATTTTGATAATCGATTGATCTGTTCACCATAAAAACACGAAATTATCTGATTCCATCTTCTTAAAAGGAACAGAGAATATTGTCTGCCTTTGCGCCTCCCTGACATTAAAATGTTTGGGTTGTGGGACATGTTTGGATGCCCAGGGCTTTGGCAAACACTGATTAACACTTTCCAACATTTTCTGACAGATGAAACAACCAGCTGATTATTCGAGTAAATAATCAACAGATTAATCAACAATGAAAATAATCTTTAGTTGTAGTCCTCATAAAGATAATCCCTAATAATCCAGTAACATTCTTACCATCTTCATTCAGTTGCCAAATCAGTAATTTTACTCTTGATGAAGAATATTTTTGTATTTGCCCACAAGTAAGAATGTAGGACTTGTAATGTTGTGTTTTCACATTGAGGCATTGCAGTGTTTCTTAAGTAAAAGAAAACTGAATCAGTAATTCTTGCACTACTGCAAATTATTATATTTACATTATAAAAAATGTTTTAAAAGAATGCAGTGGCACTACTGTGCTTATGTTAATGTCAATAAAACCCATTTTAGATCAAGGCTGATATGTGGACACCAAGAAAAATCAATAAAATACCGGAGGTGTGTAGTCAGAGAAATGCTAAATAGTGGTAACGACACACCAGTAACAGGAGTGGACTCAGGGATGATTACATAAATCACCGAATTGAGGTCATATCCCTCCTCAAATGTCTTCACCATGAGTCATCGGGTGTCACAAACTCTATGTCAATGCTCGTCTCTTCCCCACCACTCTGCAGCCGTAGGCCTTCCGAGGGAAAAAAAAAACAGAGAGAGACAAGACAGTGGGGTAGGAAGAGAGGAGCGAGTACATTTTCCTCCTCCCTCTTCTTCCTCCTCCACCTCCACCACCACCACCACCCTCTCTCGGGGTGTCACGTCCTATTTGTGTCCCGGGGCCGTCTCTCTGGCGATGGTGATGGCGAGAGGGGCTCTCTCGCTTGGCTGGAGAGCAGGGAGGACTTGGTAGCACGAAGCGGTGGTCTGTGCTCACATGGGAGAGAGACACAGGGAGAGGATGGAGGGAGATGGAGGAGAGAGAGATGCACCCGTTCAGCCATGTCTTTGACAGGGGAGTCTTTCCGACAGGCGTGAAGAAAGGAAGGGCTGACTGGGCTGAGTGAGCTCAGCCCCTGACACACACACAAACATGCTTTTGTCACTTACGAGGACTTAAATTCATTCCCCGGCGATTTAAGCTAACGTCAACCGTACGCAGTACATAGCTAACCCCCCAACCCCGACCAAAAAACAGGTCCTAACCCTGAAATTCAAAGCCCAACACCAAAACCCCAAACAAAAAACAGGTTCTAACCCTGAAATTTATAGCCTAACACCCCAACCATAACTAAAACACAAGTCATAACCTTAAAATTTAAAGCCCAATCCTTCAACCCTGTGGCTAAAACACAGGTCTTGACCCCAAAATTTAAAGCCTAACCTCCCAACCCTGACTAAAATATAAAATTGAAAGTCTAACCCCACAACTCTAACCAAGTCTTAATCCTAAAATTTAAAGCCTAACCCTGAAACCTAACCAAAAAACAAGTCTTAATTCTAGAACGTAAAGCCTAATCCTGCCCAATCCATACCAAAAATCAGGTATTAACCCTAAAATTTAAAGGTTTACTTTATGGTCTAGATGCAATGTATTTTCATTGTTTATTAATCGGCTGATTATTTTTTCAGTTGATTGTTTTATCTAAAAAAAAATGTCAGAAAATAGTGAAAAATGCCAGTTAAAATATCCCACATATGAAGATGATCTATTTTGACAGCTTGTTTTATTCAACAAACTAGGGCTGCAGCTAATAGTTATTTTCATTCTTGATCAATCTCTTGATCATTTTCTTGATCTTTGGTCAAAAAATGTGGATCAGTGTTTCCCAAAGCCAATGGTGACATCCTTAAAAGTCTTCTTTTGTCCAAAACCCAAAGTAATTCACTTTACTGTCATGGAGGACTAAAGAAAGCAGAAAATGTTCACATTTAAAGATACTGCCAGGAACTTTAATATCTTGGTAATATTGAAGGCCCCTGTGGGGGGAAAAGTGGTGACGTTTCCACAGTAACAACCACAAATAAAAATCCCCTCTTGCTTCATTTTAACTGGCTAATGTAGGACTCACTGTACTTTTGCCTGGGAAAATGTAAACACAGGCTCGTGTCATCTCATGGAGAATCCGACCTGACAGCACCCATTGCCACCAATCTTCTCGCGGATGGTCTTGTTTGCTTATGTAGGTCACATAGAGGCATCAGTAATAAATTAAGACTGTTTCATAACCACATAAAACTCCTTGTAGTAGCTCTAAGAAGCTGGAATCAGAGACTTTTAACTATTCTCTTCAAAAAATTACTCAAACCGATTAATTGATCAGAATTGTTGGCAATTAATTTCAAAGTTGACAGCTAATTGATGAGTTGTTGCATCTCTCGTGGGGACCCACTTTTGTCTTCAAATGGGAGGTGAGTCTAGATAGCACGGCTGTGTGACGTGATTTTCATCCCCACGGTTATACAAAAAAAAAAAAATGCACACACTCACAGTTAGAAAATTTGCATACACAAACGCATACGAACACATTTCTCTCCTCGATGCAGCCATCATTTAAACACATCAACAGTATTATAAAGAAGTTAAAGTTACCTTCATTTAGGCCAGAAACAACATTAAATGCTGCTGCAGACAGTTATGCACAATAATGATTAGAGCTGCAACTATTAATTGATTAGTTGTCAACTATTAAATTAATTGGCAACTATTCTGATAATCTGAGTGAATTTTTTTTTTTTTTTTTTTTTTTTTTTTAAAAAAAAAAATTTTTTTTTTTTTTTTTTTTTTTTA